>QNGE01001245.1:13409-64553 GCA_008508345.1 Paragonimus westermani | reverse complement strand
ACGTAAACAACAATCATTGAACAATCTTAGAAAGGATAGCAACATCATTTTGCCAGCTGCTAAGGGACGGATGACGGTTATCATGAACAAGGCAGACTACGTGGAGAAATCAAAACAGCTGCTCAACGACACAACCACCTCCCGCCTACTCGATGCTGATCTTGCTAAAAAAACTGGTCAACAGAATTAACACCGCACTGGAGAAATTAGGGGCTACGCTTGAGATAAGCAAACAGGAAGGCTAGAAAATGCCTCCGAATGATTCGAACATTGCTCAGTTCCACCGGTTACCAAAAATACACAGAGATCATATCCCACTACGACCAACTGTATCCCTACTGGGCACACCGACCTGCAATTTGGTCAAAGACCTATTGAAATGACTATGATATCTCGTCGGCAGATCAGAATAGTTCATCAGTAATGCTCGACAATTCTTGAGCAAACTGAAAAACATCGCCATAAGAACAAAACAGTGATTTCATTTGATGTCACACTATTCTTCCTGCCAATTGACCTCACCCTAGCCAAAGAAACATTGCGAAGGCTGTTAGAAGAGACTCCCCGATCAAATGAACCATTGAAAACGGGAAGCATATGCAACCTCGTGAAACTATGTTTGTCGACATGCTTCAAATTCAACGATAAAATCTACCAACGAATTAAAAAAGCTCCAGTGGGTTCGCCCATATCCAGATTCATCGCGAAGGCGGTCATTCACAAGTTGGAGAATATCGCGCTACCAATGATCAAACCAAAACTCTGGATACCATGTATTGACGATACTTTCGTGATTCCTATGTGCTTAATGAATGAAGACATACGGGCTGCCGAACAACGTTTTCGACGACACTTAACTTACGATGAAGATTGAAACCGATATTAGCCGACCGTTTTTAGATGTACTAATCAACCGCAAACTTGATGGAATACTGGAGACCTCAGTTTATCAGAAAGAAACATATACGGACCAACTCCTTAGTTTTCGCAACAACCAGCCGGTCTGCCATGAAAGGAGCTGCATTCGAACTCCGTTCAAACGAGATGAAACACACTGCAGTACCGCAGAGCTCCGGAGGAAGAATGAAAACTACTTATACCGAATATTTCTTCACAGCGGATATCCAAGAAGTTTCATCAAACGGAGAGAAAGCGATCCGAACTCTACCGAACCATCAACGAAACGAATTGTACTGCCATACATCAAAACTGTATCAGAACTGACCGCAAGACTTCTAGTACCATACGATATCACACTAGCACACAAGCCAACAGCAACACTACGAAGGGTACTATCAAAACCAAAAGAACAACCCAAAACCGCAGACAGAAAAAACGTCATTTACAAAATCCAATGCGATGACT
Organism: Paragonimus westermani; assembly: GCA_008508345.1. Lineage (NCBI taxonomy): Eukaryota > Metazoa > Platyhelminthes > Trematoda > Plagiorchiida > Troglotrematidae > Paragonimus > Paragonimus westermani. The sequence continues at coordinate 63,188 of QNGE01001245.1, read as the reverse complement.
GTGGGAAACACTATGTCGACCAAACTGGACGGAAATTATCAACACGAATACGTGCACACGAACTGGCTACCAAGAGGCACAGTAAATTTTCACTGATCGCCGCCCACGAGGATGAAACTGGATGCACCTTCAACTCGAATACCGCAGAAATCCTTATCCAGGCAAATTCCAAACAAGCAAGGGAACTTCTCGAATATTGGTACTCATCAACCGGGTCAATAAACAAACACGTCGAACTGGACAAAATCTATGAACCACTGCGAACCAAGGATTTGAGGAGACGTGGACGCCATCAAGCCCAAATGCCGGTAAACCCAAACGGAGCAACTTGAACTGATCTGATCAAAGTCAAAACAAGACGGTGGATAACCAATCAGACGGAATTCCAAAACGAAGAGATGATACACCCAGTGAATTCACATCCAGTTCGATTCGAGGTCAAAATGCGTTAACGAGAGGGATCAGCCAGGCAGACTCTAGCTCAAGTACTCCAGGAAATAAACAATTTGACATCGGGTTAAAGTTCAAATGCAACGAACTCAGCCAATGACGAGTCATGTCAAAGGTCAAACACGACGGAAAGCGACCAACCAGGATTAAGGTCAGTAGGTCAACTCACTCTGCTAAATAAGAGCAGGCATCCATCGGACTTCACCAAACTTCACGCCCAAAACTATACGCTGAAACACGTACGCACTGGTGGTGCCACCTTGCTTGATGATGATACGTTTGCAACCTAAATACGAACACCAATACTACAACCTTACCTCCTATTGTTTCTTATAGTTCGGAGTAGGTCCATCTAAGCAAACCGACAAAGTTCGTTGCTTTGTTTGTCATTTTAGCTCATCACAAAGTTTATGAAGTTGGCTGCCATTATTTAGAGTTTTGTTCACTTTAAACGCTTATCGTCTCCAGACTTTACCTAATACTTACAAACAGTGTAAAACAGATCCGGAATGTCACAAAACCATTATCTTAAGCCACAATAAAAGAAGTATTCATTCCACAATGATGACAATCTCCTAATAGTTTCTGCCTTGAAAGTAGTACTTCACAGATAAGCATACATATCCATTTGAGGACTGCGCGAGAAACACATCGAAACGTAGTCATGAATTGGCACACATGGAAACATGATCTACCAACAATCCTTGACGGCGAAGACGGACATTATGAAATACCTGATGGACATGTCGAGATAGGGATTCCTACTTGGTGGAATGGATGTTACAGCGTTGTTTATATGCTGCAAAGGTAGCCGAGATAAAATCTTTAAAATTCACGAATCTACGTTGTGAATGCTGCTGTGAAAAATAGCATTACTTGGGTATCCCAGTAGCTCGTCGCGTAATATATTAGAAGTGGTGCAGTGTTCAACATGGGTGACTCACGAAAGCGTGGCCGAAGTACAAATCCCGGTCGTGGCAAAGATAGGCACTACTGACGTGCTCTAATGAGAGCGAAACTCGAGTTTAGTGCTTCTTTTCGAAATAGGCTGGCTGGAAAATCTATCTGAATGCAAAGGGTGCAATCAAATGTGAGTGATGTTCAAGTGGGATATATCAGAAGTGCGAGCATAATTCCACTCAGCTGATTCCAGCTGTCGAATTTAGCTTGACTTCTGTGTCATCCACTTACAGAAAGAAAGTTCTGGACGAGTTTCATTCTTATCAGAACCGGTCAGCAGTTAATATCGTGTAACGGCAAAGGTTCGAACTCCGGCAATGCTTTCATGTGGGAACTGTATCTGCCAGTGCGCCAGTGACCTCCCATCAGTCACATGTAAGCTGGTGAATAATGAAAATTTTAAAACAGCCCTTCTGGAACCACTTTCAACTGTGGTGGGCTAAGCTAGTCGTGTGATTTAAGGTTGAGCAACTTAATGGTGTAGGAGCAAGTTAAATATCTGGAAAAATTAATTCACATTGCAAGCCGGCACATATGTGTGCACGCACCAACCACTGGTTTTGGTGATCGCTCGATATCCCCCGGACAGCCGTTGCCCAGTGGACTACACACTGGCAATCACAATCTTTTACACAGTGCATAAGCCCCAGTTGTTACGTTATGCTAAGGCACCTTCTCTGAGACATTGGCATCCGCTCCCATGTGAGAAAAAAAGACTCGTTTGTTCGGTCGACTCTGTCATACTAGTGCTGATTATGAATGATTAGCGTTTAATCTATCCACACATTTCCTCTGTATGCTCAGGTTCAAGTTTACCTCTGTTTTCGCACTCGTTCTGTAGTATGAAGATAAACATGCAAAGCCATAAGTCGTGTTTGGTGACGTTTCTGGTTGCTTCATTGTAGTTGAAAATCTACCAATGGTCCTTTCCGTGGAGACATCTGAAGAAGGTTAGCACTGTGTATGCAAAGCAGGACAAACGTAAAACCTATCAACCAAAAGTGGGGAAACACATATTTGATAAGATAGCTTGTGAATGAAATAAATGGTTTTGTAAAAAAAATGCTTTTAACATTCATGTGGCATTCTAAAACTTGTCAAGCTGGTGGATCTCTGTCTTAACTGGATACGAAGATTGTAGCATTAGCCAGCAAACCATTCGACAGAGTAAGTTCTTTAGCAGCTTCTAGCGGGTATAAATCAGAACGATGGTAATATCTGCAGAACCAGCTTTAGACGATCCTGAATTTCCCCAGCAAATCCCGAATCGATCTGGTTTGAGATTTCCACATAACGCTAAAAACGAAGGCTTCATCGAATCCTCAGCAAAAGATATATTATCAATACTCTTGCAAAGACTATGTTTCGGTAAAGCGAGTGAGATGCGCAAAGCTAATGTGGAATACTGTGTTCAGGGAAACTTAGCATACCATTCGATAAAGTGTCGAGAGAACACGAAACGGAGAACAAAGACTTAATGCTGACAGCATTAAACTGAATGTTTCCCACAGTGCATGCTTTGTAAACCCATCCAAGAAAGATAAAACATTTCAAGAATTTTGAGTTTTAGAAGAGCATCAGCCGGCGTGGCTAGCTCGAGGACCGATAAAGGTTTGCTCATCAGCGATCGCTAATCATTTGTTGGAATCGAATCATCTGATCAACCTGGCTGATTCGTTCAAGCCCATCTATCGAGTCAGTGGAGCGCAATCGCCTACAAGCCGTTGCAGAAGCCATCGCAATCCGCTCACATTCGCCCCCGCTATGCTCACATAAACGTCTGGTCAAAACACTGAACCTTCCGTGGCTCCGTATCGATAGCCCGGATCGATCTGTTACATAGGAGTACCGATTTTCCGAAAACCATTACAACCCAATTAACTGGCCTACATAACTAGATTTCACGAGTTTGACTGACTGAACATTAATGATCACCATTCCTCACCCCACCGACATACTACCCCCAGCGAACCCATATAAATTTGTTGTACTTAGCCTGATGATGAAGCACTGAAAACAAGCTTGTTTGCTACGCGTTTTTTCTCATGTCTTTTAGTTTTCAAATGCTTCTGTTCGATGCTCTTAATTATTTGTCTATCTTTTTACTCATTGCCAATCATTGCTATCCACGTCGACATTTGTTAAAAGGGATACTTACCGAATGTAAAGTTTTGCTTCTCCTTTTTGGCGTACCTGAGTGTATGATACACTGAAACAATGATCGCGCATGTGCGTTTTATTTGGACAGCTTAAGTGGATATTCGACACTATTATTCCCCTCATCATGCTGGACACGTGGAAGACAAGAAATGGACGACAGTAGTTTGAAACAACTAACCATTGGGGGGGCAAACATCTCTGTAAAATAACAGAGCTGTACAACCTACAACTGATATTAAGACCTGTCTTGTACGGTTGAAGTACCGCAAGATTACGAAGATTACCTTTTCCGTGCCTTCTGGTTCAAACAAGTTTTCCGGCTACATTGATGGCACCACCACCTATTATCTCAAAAGTTACGAATATATATGAATATGCATGGATTTTTTTTCACAAAAAGCATTGGCTGATGGATTTACCAATTCAGAGTATATTATACGCTAAACAGAATTCTGTTTGCAAAGCTAACTAGTGGGAAATCGCAAACTCGTGCGCTTATGAGGCTGCGTGAAGCTTTAGTCAGCGCGCTGTCTTAAATAGGCTTGCCAGTAATATTGAATGACAGTTCTTAATCTTTTAAATAGAGAGCACGCTGACGTCAGTGTTGTTACACTCAGTCTATACAGCTTGTGAAAGTAATGATTGATGGAGACCCTGGCGTTTTTNCTACAGGCGCCAAACTGTTAGCTCTGAATGATGTTCTATCTACGCGGTTGTGCCCAGAGCTGCTGAAGCTATGTTCAGTATAATCCTCAGCCAGTCGCGTGAAACAAAAATGATTACAATTTAACTGGTGATAAAATTCAAGTGTAAAACATCAGGGTTTCAACTGCGATAGGTCTGCTCATGAGTTTAATTTCTAGCTTCAAAATCGCACTTTCATTGTTAGTTAAGTCGGAAGTTTCAGTGAAACCAGTCACTGTGGCTGCCTGCCTTCACGCAGCACTTGGAATTGAGGTCTATTCGCGGTTTCATAGATAAGGCTGCAAGGCAAAAGCTACTGAAAGAGGTTTGGTTTTCAGCTGCTCATTCGAATTCAGCTGAACCTCGAGGGTTTTATAATTTCGGTCCGTTTCAAATGACCAGCTGTTATACTACTTATGTATAATATCTTTCAGCACTAGACAGTGGCGTTGGTGAATTTCAGCGTTAGTTGCCTGTGAAAGTGCCACGGTAGACTACTATCCCCTTGATATATTATTTGATCCCACGAAACAATCGTGCAGGTAGTTAATCAGAGCTTCCTAGTCTGCCAATGTGTCTACCTAGCCTAGCAGACCAAGCATGCGGTTCCTAGTCGATGGTTTCTATCCAGCCGAAGCTTTGATTTGTCATGATTCAACCTGTTAAAGATCAGAAGCTTACTGTGATCACCGGACAATTGGCAGATTTTTGTTCTCAATAAGAGATTTCATTTTTGGTATCGACATAATTTACACAAAATTACTGGTTCACCTGGATACATCGCGCGTGCCATTGAAAAGTGTTTAAATGGAGGTTTGAGTACGTGTGTGTTCAAATGAACGAGTATAAACTTTTACCACCGAATTTCAAGTATCTAGCTCTATGTGTGAAATCTGTCGACCTCCAATGATCTGGTTGGGAGAAAACAACTTACCAATACTCTACTCACCGATAGTACGGTTCTTCAATTAACTGCAAGTCGGTGGTTGTTATTTTCTCCTTATCTCCCCTGACAAACGTTATTATCTAGGGGGTGTAATCTCAGCCAACTAATCCACTTTTCTTTCTTCCTATTTTTAAGAGTGAACTTTCACTCTCCTATTCCTCTGTACGTTTCAGTTACGACTTGTTTTCTACCTGTGTGAACTCTTGATCTGCGGAGGGCTTATCATTTTTAAGTTTATCCAAGCTCGCTGGACACGTGAGTTCCAATATGCGTCCTTATATGAGTTCTATATGAATGTTCACGTTTAATCGTCATCACTTTTGTACTTAAACTTTGGATGACAATTTGATGGGTACATTTCTATTGCGTATTTCGATATTAGAAAATATCAAACAATTTATACGGGTAATTGCCTTTAGATATCACGACCAACGGTATACATTGTTTGCTTTAAAAACGCAAAATTTCCGGGTTCTTAAAGGAGCATCATCCGCAAATTCAGATATCCGGTACATGAGGTATTGGAATAGATCACACTGTTCGCAAGTGTCGCGCTTATTGCCGGACTGCACTACAGCGTTCATTCCCTATTTTTGTTCGAATTACTGTAATATCCAAACACGTGTCTTCGCTTGACCGCTGGTGAGTGGTATAGAGGGATGGTTCACCTTTACTACAATCCTCCTCTGGGAAAGATTATTCCAACTGTAGTGGAAGCTCCTCAGGCTCCCTTCTTCCTCTCAACGATCTACGTACCGGCCTGGGTGATGATGACGCACCTGGCGCGCATTCTCTCCTGGTCGGAGTGTTATACCATTTGTACCGCTGTCTTCCGTGAACTGGGTGCTGATTCTCCTCGATTTTATTCGAATGCACTGTGTCGTGACGTTTCACTACTGAATATAGTCCCGTCCACCTTGCCAGGAACTTGCAAGATCAGGGTTCTGTTGCACCTGAACTTCGCCATTCACTGTAATGAAGTTTGGAGCCAGTTTCCAACACAGTACAGCCGATAACTTCTCAGTCGACTGCACCTTGGCAACCCTTTGTGCACTTGTCAGGTTCTGTTTCGTCAATCTGCAAGCTTGTGACTGATCTGTCGGTCTCTGCATCAACCGATTTTGCGATCAAATTGCAGGCCTGTCACCGGCCGATACATCGGCTTCAGCGAAGATCTGTTTGTTGTTGTTTGTGGCGGAGAGCGTTGGGCAACCGAATCAGTGGTAAACATCCCTGCTTGATTCCCGCTCTAACTGCCACCCACTCACTGGGTGTGTGATTGTTTTTTCCATCATTCCGTTTAGTTAAAGATTTCACTAATGACTGCGACTGTGGATCGTTACATTTAGTTTGTTCAATACTATTTTTTTCCAACGCCGTTTCTCTTCTCCCTTGTTTCCGTCTCTTACTACCTGGACGGGTGACTTACCAAAATCACTTAGGCTATGTAACGTTAAGCGTTCTTTCAATAAACATCGACCGGCCGCACAAGAACAACAGTAGGTTTGTAAGATTTCGAGTGCTTATTGTTCAGTCATGTACCACATCAGTGATAAAAAGAACCAGTTTCAGAAACACCTCCACACCTCAAACCGCTCAACATCAGCGAGTGACCAACTTTTTCTTCTGGGCTATTTCAAGGCGCGGGTTATACGCGGTTTAACAGCTTGGCCCGGTGCTCTTGGACTTTACGACATCGATACGGGCATTAATAACTGTGATCGCCACCCGACTTACAAAGCTACCTACGAACTGGACATCACTAAAGCCCGTTTGCAGCTGGGCAAGAACCATATAACTATGGGGACACTCATGAAGCAGACGCCACCATTAGTTTGATTGCTTAGTAGTAAAGTGGCGCAGCATTTGCAATGTACCTATCATGTTTGTGCTGTGCGGATTTGGGTGCAACACGGGTCAACGTCTGCTCAGGTACAGATTGTCTAAGCATCTTTTCCACCCTGGTTAGCGTGGATCAACCAGCCACTGACGGAGGCAAGATGTTAGGTGGCTGGTGAGCTCCAAACTGAGGATTGTTATTCAGCGTGCTTTTCTCGTCCTTCACAGTGATGACCCCACCTCCATCATTCTCAGCGACTGGAGGCAACATCTGAAGAAGTTCGCCCGATTGAACCAATCTGTTTTCATTGCGGAAATCAGCCGAACCGTTCCGACAACAACAAACTGTTATCTCGAGTTTGATGCGAAAGATGAATGGACTGTTTACTGTTTTGTAACAAACTTAAACAATGGGGACGCGAAGAAGATACTCCATATCACTCGTGGAATTTAGGACATCTGGTCATAAAGGCGAAGTGAACTGTTACACGACAGTGATGACACTTGGCAATACAAAGAGTTCAGCAAGTGGCGGAAGGCAATTTTCGACCAATCCTTCATACTATATGAAAACACTAGTAGACGGGTTCTCTAATGTTTAAAGCAACTAGCCGGAAAACATAATGAGGAACTGGTTCAAAACCTTAGATTTTTACCAACTTGGCCTGCTGCTGTTGACTGAATAATAGTGAATGAATCCATGAAAAATACACTTGCAGTCGCTCCGGACTTGTCATAGGCCTATAGGTCGGCTAGGCGATTGCTAGTGATGAAGCTGCGGCTGCATTTAGAATGTCTGGTGAACTTCTGTGTTGTGGAATTCCATCTCTCTAATGGACTCAAACCCGCTTGGTTCATTTCGTCTGTGATCACAACCCAGTCCCACAGGAGTTCGAAGATTCTCTCATTGTATTATTACTTAAAGGTGGACTGAACGTGAACACCAGGGATAATTATCAAGAAGTGGTCTGAGAAGATGTGTCGTACAAGTTTCAGCAGGAACCTTGCAAAATTGGCTTAATGCAGAAATCTCAGTGACAAATTCTTCCGAAAAATATTGTGGATTCCAAGTGAACCATTGCATGACTGGAATGATGTTTGCTGTTTACCAGATTCAAATAAAGTGTTGTGTGCTGAACGCCTTTTTGCGAAATTCGTCAGGACTTTTGATTCTGTCAGCCGTGAAACATAATAGACGGTGCTTGGTAGGATTGGTTATCCAGGTGAGTTCGATAGATTAATTGAAGTTTTACATATGGGTACTAGGGAAAATGGGTACTCGTGTGGATCGACTTCTGTTGGTTGTACCTTCACTCCAGCCCTAGTTAGCTTGCATTCGATTGCAATAACAACAGCCGCTTTTCATAACTCGAGGGACAGTTGTCTGCTGTTGAATAATTCAGGCCCCTACCTTTCATTCCCCCTGCGTAGTTGGGCCGTTCACTTGCTATTGCTCACAGGTAACAACGCACTATTTACATGTGATTAAGAGCTGCAACGAATGTTCGCAGTTTTTACAACGGCATCCAATATTGATTCATGCATCAACAGAGGTAAGATATTTTCTTTTCCCTAGCCTTCTTCAGACGGAGGCGCTGTGCCCACACTTGTAATCCGCATCAATGGAACCATTATGGATTGTTGCACAGACCTTTACTGATAAAGTGGTAGTCTGTTGACAGACCTGTCCGTGGACCGCGAGTTGCGGGCTTATGTGGCGTATGCTAGCGCTGCTCTAGGACATCTCGAACGACATAGCTATCAGAAACGTAGCTGATGGAGTAGAACCAAGTTGATTTTCTACCGCCCAATGTTTCGATCCAACTGAGTGTGCAGTACTTCAGCCGGTTCCAGCTGGAATTTCTGATGTACATCTTGAGCATCCGGTTTGTTGCAGACAAACAAACTTTTGGTGGTTAAAAGCTGTAACACGAGGATGTCATAAAAGCTCGTTTTTCACGTTATAATCTTCATCATAATCCCAACAGACATGAACGTGACCGGAAAGTACTGTGGATGGGGTTGCTGATTTCCTCACCAGTGACGTGGAATATTCTAGAAGGAGGAAACGTTAGTGAAAAGGTTAAGAAATAATAACAACAAAAAAGAAGACCAAATAGAAGAACTAAAAGTAGCATGAATACTGACGCATCATTGTCTGTCGCACACCGCCATCTTAGATAGCGTTTCCAACCAGTAGCTCAACTGATCACTAGGGTCCCAGCCAAACAAGCGACACCTACACATCTTGCTCAGTGCAGTAATCAGGTTCTTCATATTCCATAACTGAGTTGATGCTAGGCCAGCACACAGTTTTACCCAACTGTCGGTGGTCTCATTGTATAATGATCGGTGTCTTTATTACATTCAGATGTCCGCGACACCTTGGATCTTGACCGACCATCTTTGGCTCTTCACCGACAGACTACACCTAATATGGTACTGTCGTGAAATTCTCAAAGAAATGACCGTTTGCTATAGGTCTTACTCATTATCAGTCCAAGGTTAACAAAATCTTGGAGATAGTGACTTACTTCATGACCTTGGCAGTGTCAGAGAAGATATGAAGCCATTTGTGAACAGCGACTATACCACTAATTCAATTAGCATAATCCAGTGTGTAAAACACGAAGTTTGTGAAGGAACCGTACCAAGTTGTGGTATCATGCATCCATGAAACTAAAGTACACTTCTCACAGTAAACCTGATAAGTATGTGGTATTTTTCTTTTTCCGTGGGAACTAATTAGAGTTTTCTTCTTCTTAGTTCATATTTTTCACATGTCGTTTCTAGTTCAAAATGGTTATATGTAGCTACCTAACACAGTTAATAACTACCTCAGATTAAGAACCTCATATTCAGCATTCACAGAGACCTGTGACTCACAAAACCTAGTACACTCTGTTTCATCTCTGGCTTTCTAGGATGGACTTAACAGAGGTGTGTGGTCGTACTACTAAGTCAGTAGAATGCTCGTTTCGAAAACTCCAAACTGCGCAGATGTTTATGTCTCGTCCACCGTAAATGTGTCAAAACTGGTAGCTGCTTGAACTGAGTAATCTTAGGTCAGAAGTGAAACATTTCCTGTAATCACTAATATCTAACTACAATTCTGCTGTTCTGTCAAGATTGCTGTCACACGCCGATACCCACCATCACAATGAATCTTGCCTACACAAATTCTGATTTCACATAAAAGCACTGTTCACAAAATACCTCTGTCATTGATTACTTTTTTTTAAAAAATCGATGGTCACCTGATTTGTCAAGTGGTTCTGTTTCGAAAATACTATCTGAACAGTGTGTTGAGTGAAACACGTGCGTTCAGCGGAACGTGAACTTTTGTGCACAGGGCTGATCAGTCAACACCAGACTCTGTTTCTGAGCACTTGTGGCAATTGGCGCCAGTCAAGCGGTGACATTCACTTCAGACTGTCCAACAGAACAAATGGGCTAAAGAGGTATGACGACGAGGCTGTTCTCAGAGGAAATTTTGTGTTACGTCCATTCAGCTGTTTAATCCTGTCAACCTTTTTGTGGATGCTGAAACTGTTACTGGAATGCTCGCCTTGCAAAATGTACTCACAGATCTCGCATCAGTCACTCTGGGTGTACCGGTGTTCGATGAGGAGAAATTGTTGATCTATCGTGAGCTCTACTATGACGGGTTCAGCTCAATCATCGCCGCCAGAGACCTGACGTCAGGCGCAGCGGTTGCCGTGAAAAAGGTGGAATATGCTTTCATGAAACCTGCCCCATTCCCCATCCGATGTTTGCAAAGATCGTTTTCCAGAAAGGTCCGTCAACAAGTAGCAAAAGTTCGCGCATTATCTCACAATTCTGTGCTTAAAATAATCGAATTTGTGGTGGAGCCTGAGCGAATTGTAATTGTGACTGAAATGTGTATGTTTGGAGATCTGTTCAACTGGATGTTGCAACAAGCTCAACTCCGTGTACGTGATATTTGTTTGATTATACAATACGTTCAAAAGGTTTTAAGCTACCTACATTCGCAGAATTTGATTCATGGAAATTTGACACCTACTCACATCTTGTTTCAAGCCATGTCACCACAGTCTGTTACAGTAATGCCCGATTTGAGTATCCGAAATGAACTGGTCAGTCTGACTGCTAAAGCACCGCCAGTTTTTGATTGTTGGGCTCCGGAAAAAATGAAGGATTTTCTTTCCTTGGTAGCAGAACGAAAGTGTTTGGGGAAGAAGACCGTCGAAGTGGCTGAAGACCAACCCATGCATCCGTATTTTGAACCCACAAAATCAATGGATATATGGAGTGTAGGATGCATCACACACATCGCACTCACCGGGAAGCCTCCGTTCGTTGCTAACTCTGTGGCCGATATGGTAAATGTCATCGAAGGGAGTGAGGAAAAACTTAAGAGTCCTATGCTAAATCGTCTTAGTCCATTGGTAGAGAAGCAGCTGAACGACACGCTTGCAATTAACCCTGATGACCGCCCAACGGCTGAGAATAGTTCCGACTCTCACTGGTTTGATGATGATATCACTCGAGCTGACAGTCGAAACATATTGCTCACTATTGAATACGATCTGTTGTACACTTGCAGACGTTATCGGACACAAGGCAGACGTATATTTGAAAGTGTATTCAGTGAGAACTCCACGGTCAATGACACAACGGCAACTGATCTGGTTCGTGATTAGACCAACAAGTGACCAAGATTTGTTTCAATTAGTTGAAGCATGTTTTGTTTGCAAACTGTCGCCATTGAGTGAAACAAAAAAATGACTAAACCAATTCATTTCAGTTGTCTAACATTGAATTACATGTATGTATTTTTCATCGATTACTTTACCTCAGTGCAACGGAAACTGGTTGCATTTTTGAATTCAGATATTTTCAGCATATACACATCTACAGAAATCTGTCTTTACCCCTCGAACCTGTTTCCGGTTTATATGTTAGCAACATTAAATAACTACACTCATTGTAGGAAACAAAGTTGACCTGTCCAAGTCTTTCCTTCATCCATGATGGCCACGGACGTGACCAGCAGAAGATACTGTGGTTCGAGTCGCCTTTTACTGCACCAGCACCATAAAACATTTTTGAAAGATTTACCTAGCAAACAAAAGGGGAGAATGGACAAAAGAAAGGCTTAATCGAAGAAATGTTATAGATGAAGACACTGGAGTGGCTGTGAAAGGTTGATGTCTCGGACATCGTTTCTAACCAGCAATCTTAGTGATGACGAGGTCCCCACTTAATTCAGCAAAATAGTACAGGTCTTTGTATTTCGTGACCACGTCATTGCTTGACCAGCATACGGTTTAACTCAAACGGTTTCGGGTGGTATTCTGAATATTCTGGTGGAAACTAGCGCACCCGAATAAAGAGCCGATGCATAGTTGTTCGCCAAACGTGGAGTCTAAAGTTCAGGAATGTCGACTGAATTGAGATCTTTGTTTCCGACTGATTCGTACGCAGCATACAACATCGGCCAACAAGCACCTACTATGGTAGGAGGCGGATTTTAGTCAGTAACAAAACTTTCACCCGTCTGCTCTTCGGAAGGATAAGTTTTCAATATTAAATCATATGCTAGGACCATCGACTCATTGCTTACCGCGTCAACTATCGTTTGTTCGTCTCCTGAGATCAATTTCCTTGAAGCAACAACTAATCATAACCGGTAACATGGCTTTTATCGCTTCGTTAGGAATACATAAGCAGCAGCTGAAGTTGTCGTTTTGACCGAGTCAGGAGGCTGTGCTGTGGATGACAATAATAATAATATCGCTTACAAATCGGTTGTGTTCTGTGGCGGGGATGTACAGTTTATTTTTTCATTATTCGAGTTTAGACAGCTGCTTTCTATCGTTCCTAAACTTAATCTATGTTGTAAGGTTCTATGGCAGTTAATGCGCGTTAAAGCCAGTGTTAATAGAAGGAGGTCAGTTTGTCAAATAAAAGGAATTAGACTAAAAAGATCTGCTTGGTGGCTTGAAATATTTTCAGTGTTCTTCATTAAAATGATTTCTGGCTAGTCATCTCGAACAGAAATGATCGATAATGCACGCTTTTTTTCTGACAGAAAATTCATTGAGGGAATTCAAATACCAGAAAACATCTAGATATATCAGCCAGCAGACAAATGTATTATTAGGTATATTAGTATGTCACTTATCCTGCTAGTAAATCTATACGAAACCAGCACCCAACTGCAAGTTAATCAGACACTAATTTGACAATCCATTATATTGATATTCTGTTTACAAAACAGCTCGTCGCTTCGGGGATTTGTCAAACAAAATAACAATTTCCCAAATTTCTAAGGGAAACAGGAGATATCTCAGAAACCAAACTGAAATATTTAAGAGCCTTTTCAACTAGGATAGCCGTTCTTTAATTGAATATCTCATTGTCTTGCTATGGTGAATATACCCTTCCAACAGTCTTTATCTTCAAGGATGGCTTTCTACTCATGAGCAAGAAATAATCCAGAGATAAGTCTGCTTGCACTCTCCTCCGCTGGTCGTCAGTGACTTGCCTCAAGCACGAGTTGCAAACTCACCAGAAGTAGACTTGACACCAGTCGCGTAGATGGTGGTCCAGCAGACTACAGAAAAAGGGTTGCACACATTTGAGACTGATGCCAGATATTTTAGCACCCGGATAAATGTACGCGACAGTGTTCTGAAACTATACGTCGCGGAAAGCGGTACCAGTGAATAATGTGAATAATTCCACAGAATATAAACGTCAGAACTCCGGCTGTATGAGTGTAGACTCTCAGCTATTCACTATCTCGAACAAGATAAGCGCTCCACGACAGGCCAATTCAGCATAATCGTTCTTTTCAAACCTAACGTGTATGACGGCTCGGCGGCTCAGCAATCTACAACTGTAGGCAAAGTGTACACAAACTTCGGTTTACCCAGAAGTGTACCAAAACGGTTCCACTTAGAGGATCAAGTGAATTCGTCCGGCACAGTGCACAACTCATTTCACACGTGTCCAACCGATGAACGATGGCCACCTCGAAACGAATCAATCATGTGAGAGTGGAGTGTGCGGATATGTATGTGAAATTCTCCAATCACCCTCCTGTCTATGTTTGCTTGTTCCGACAACATCCCAACTTAAATTCGACTGCCGTGTTGTGCAGTTGGTAGTCGCCGAGGATCAGCAGGAACCTAATATCTATATCTGCCAAAAGTCGCGGGATACCCGTGTGTAAATAGGTTGCCGCTGATCCCACCACAGTTCTTTCCAACTCAACTCTCAGTCCATTCTTAACACTCTGCTGCTCTCTAGCTAGGATTGGAGTCCGGACACCATGATTATTCAACAGGTGCTCAGCTTCAGTCCCTCTTTAATTGTGTTTGCATATGTGTCATATTGACTTGACCTTTTATACTATCCTGGCGTGTGTTGTTTTGATCTGGCGGGCTATGCTGACTGGGATATCAGACCCTACAGGTTAAACCTTGTCAGACTGGCCAAGGTGGAGCAGACAGAAGAGGGCATTTACGTTCGTTGTGGTTGATCCCGGTGTGTCATGTTTTAGTTCGGCTTGTTGGTTGTTCTTTCTTGGTCAGTTTTCGTGCGTGATTTGCTTGTCTCTGCAGTACTTTTAGTCTGATCTGTGTTGACTTTACAGGTGTGTGGATCTCTAACCTGTGTATAACGATTGCAATTTGTTCGTTGATGATCGTCGGTCGTGTTGCGATTGTGTGTGCTTACGTGTGTCACCCGCTGCCTTCCGGTACAGGCTTTTGAACCAAATGCTTTGATTGAGGGTCCTCATCGCTCTGCTCCCAAGGTCTGGGCGTCCTGGCATCATCCAAAACCCATATGAACCATGATAATACAACACAAACCAAATAGCAGACCGCACTGGTCGTTGCGCATGAAAAACCAGGCCCCTCTGTCTGCTGTTCGCTCTTTAGTAGGCCAGATAAGCGAAAATATGTTACTATCAAGATATTCCATTCCAACGGTGGTCCTTCCCATAATGATCTCTGCTGTACGAATCCCAGAGCACACATTGCTCACTCGAGCCTTAGTAATACGGAGACCATCCTGTGGTACGCAAGACGCTTTCTACTGAGACATGGAGGGTGCACACGCTGCTGGACCGATGCAACACCACATGACGGCCGGAACGACGAACCGCACTGGCCGTTATGGAACTGAGCCGATATGGTATCGACGCAGCAACATTGAGTAAGACGAAGTTTGCAGACCGTGGTAAGCTCCGAGAAGTAGGTGCCGGGTACAATTTCTGCTGAATAGGTTATCCAGTGGATGGCACTCTGAGTATGGTTTTTGTTTCGAAGTCGCCGTCCGCATCAATGCTTTAGTGTCAGGCGAATCACACTCCAATCTGCACTCCAATCCTGTCCATGCACTTGCGCCTTGGCCAAGGCAAGTTTGTCACATATGTTTATAGTCCAACTGTGTGTCACGTTGATGATACAGAATTATACAATCAGCAGTCCCCCACAATCCGGTCGGCACTGGTGAGTGACCGACTGTTGGTTATGTGCAACTTGAACGCTTGAGTCGGATGCGACTCGGCAGACAGGTCGAGAGTCCTCGGACCCTATGGTAGTGGTTCAGTCAACTAGAGCAGTCATCGTCTGCCCCACCTGTGTGCTACTCACGAGTTAACTATCACAAGCACTCGATTCCAGATGAGTGAGAGCGACATCACGACGCGGAATCATCCACGAGCCAGTCACTATCATTTGCTTAATCGCACGATTGCGCAGCAGCGCGACACTCGTGAAGTGCGTATCGTGTGAGTGGCCCACGGCGCTGGATGTAGTACCAGCCACAGACTGGTCAGGACCGAGTTGTTTATTCACTTCTGCATGTCTGCTTATTGTAGATCCTCTGGATGACAGCAGAAGTTGGAGAACTAGAGAACTCTGAGACGAGGCCTGCTTTTCAGCGTGCCGTTTCCGCTCGTTTGCAAGATGTTTTTGTATCCACTACTTTCAAGGGTATGTGGCAGTAGCTCAAGGAACAGAATAGGGCAGCAGCTACCGAGGCGACCGGTGCAGAACGCTTGAAACGTCCGGGCTAGACCGACGAAAACAACGCGACTTTCTCAACCTTGCTAAAAGTGTGGCATCCGCGCCTACCGTTGTCCACACGTCACCTGTCTACCTGTGCACGCCTGTGTGTCCCTCTCTATCTCACCCCGGCCCCCAACGATCCAATCGTGCTACCCACACAATCGATTGGGTGACTGCTTGACTTATTGTGGTGGATTGTCAGGTCGGAGGTGCGAGTTTTCGAACGCTCGGCCGGATACCTCAACGCGGGGGTGAGGTACGTTCGAAAACCTGCCGCGATCGGATCAGGGACAACGTGCGCGACCGGATGAGTCATCGCTCGACTGGATCGGACCAACGGGCGAGGCAGGGCAGGCGAAATACGACAGACGGCCAGATCGGAGGCGTGGTTTTTCCAACATTTAGAGGAACATCTCGACACGATGTTGGAATACGGTCAAGGCCAACACTGGGTGGATGGCGGACAGCACGAGCAGCCGGACGAGCCATCGCGCAACGAAATCGGACAAACAGACGAGGAATGGCAAGCGGAAAACCCTCCGATAGAAGGCACCGGTCGCACACGTAAACCGGTTAGAAGTGCACACGACGTGTGAACGGAAACCGGGGGGTGCTGCGGGTTGGAATTACGACCCATAAACGAGAGAGCGCGCGTTGTCCTTGATCCGATCGCGGCAGGTTTTCGAACGTACCTCCCCCCACGTTGAAGTATTCGGCCGAGCGTTCGAAAACTCGCACCTCCGACCTGACAATCCACCACATTAGGTCTCATCATTATTATGATGTCATTCACTCGTGATCGATAAAACTACGCGCTACTGCCGTCAATTGTTCTCATTCGACTACGTGTCAGGGCTCGCTGTTTAACGTGGTTCTAAGTTGTAACATTTGGCGAACGGGAATTAAACAGTTTATCCGAAAGCCATGAATACCTCATCCACACCCCTAGATTACTTTTGGAAGGATGCTGGTTCAAAACCGTCATTATCAGTGTGGACGCGCTGGAAACGATCGTTCGAGGATTATCTGGAACTATACATAGCATTAAATCCCAATATTCACCTTACGGAATCACAAAAAATTAAATTACTCAGATAACATCTGGGATCTGAGGGTCCACGTCATTTCGACGCACTTCGTGTGTACGACAGAACGTTCTTGCCGGATGCCTTGGCGACACTAGATGATGTATGGGGCTTACGCCAACACGTGTTCACATCTCGCATGAATCTCCGCCAACTTCGTCAATGTTCGCGGGAAAATGTTAATGAGTTTATCGCTCGTGTCCAGCAAGCTGTTCTTGCTTGTCGTTATAATGAAGTTGTACCTATAAAATTTGAAGAAGCTATGACGATCCAATGCTTACTAGTTGGAGTCCAAGACACGAAAACCAGGGAGCGACTATTCTCCTAAGAAAAGTCGAAACTAGCTTGGGATCGGACATGTTCTATTGCGAGACAACTGGAGAACATAGCAGAACAGCTCACCTTATACAAACCATCTTCGGCCCTAGATAATGTACAATTGATTGCACGGCATACATCTCCGCTCAAGTGCAATAAGAGTCCTATTCGTACATTTACGTGTTATTGTTGTGGTGACAAACATAAAGCTGTCACTGATTGTCGTCGCAAACAGTCGACATGCCATAGTCGTGGGAAAATTGGTCACATTGCACGCGTATGTCGTTCGAAACAAGCGCACTCTTCCGATTTCCGCTCCGAGACTCGAGCTGTACGATCGATTGAAGATCGTGAAGAATCCATTTCCCACTTGATTTCACGTACTTCGGCCATGTTTCCTGCGGGAGTACCCCCTTATACAGTAGATTTGTACGTGGAAGGCCGCAACGTTTGCCTGGAGATCGATACGGGAGCTTCCGTGACACTTATTAACAGGCGCATACTGCCAAAATCACTTCCGTTGGCTCTAGCTGTTGCCACATTGCGATCATATACATGGGAAGTGATCGACGTCATGGTACGTGCAATGTGGAAGTAAAACAGAGAACAAAAACGCTCAGTTTGTTTGCATACATCGTAAATAACGAGAGCCCAAATCTGTTAGGTTGAAATTGGTTTGAACTCATGCCAGACCTACTGCTGTCTGTCAGACGAGTGGATAGTAACAAGAGCCTTCCGGCACTACTGCAGAAATTCTCGTCTGTATTCGACGAAGACGAGCTATGGAGATTGAGGGATTTTCAGGCCACTATTGTAATGGAGCAGGATACCCCTGTTAAATTTTATAAGGCGCGTACACTGACATTCTCTGTCCACCCAAAAGTTGAGGAGGAACTCGAATATCCGCAGAAACAGGGAATAATCACCCCTGTTCGACATTCAACGTGGAGTACCCCTATTGTGCCCGTGCAAAAACCAGATTGTTCCGTTCAAATATGCGGAAATTACAAATTGACAGTGAACCAGGCCGTTACCATGGAACATTACCCCATTCCAAGAATAGAGGATCTATATACTACACTGTGCCGCGGTGAGAAGTTTCCCAAACTGGACTTGAGTCATTCATATTCACAAATCGAACTTGATCAAAAGTCAAGGAAATTTACAACAATCAATACACACGAGATTATTTCAGTATAATCACTTGCCGTTCGGCATCCACTTTGCTGCGGCAATTTTTCAACGCATTATTGACAACCTAATGAAAGATATTCCTGGCGTGTGTGCTTACTTAGATGACATTCGTGTTTCCGGACGTCCGGATAAGGAACATTTGGAAGCACGTGNGAAGTGATCGACGTCATGGTACGTGCAATGTGGAAGTAAAACAGAGAACAAAAACGCTCAGTTTGTTTGCATACATCGTAAATAACGAGAGCCCAAATCTGTTAGGTTGAAATTGGTTTGAACTCATGCCAGACCTACTGCTGTCTGTCAGACGAGTGGATAGTAACAAGAGCCTTCCGGCACTACTGCAGAAATTCTCGTCTGTATTCGACGAAGACGAGCTATGGAGATTGAGGGATTTTCAGGCCACTATTGTAATGGAGCAGGATACCCCTGTTAAATTTTATAAGGCGCGTACACTGACATTCTCTGTCCACCCAAAAGTTGAGGAGGAACTCGAATATCCGCAGAAACAGGGAATAATCACCCCTGTTCGACATTCAACGTGGAGTACCCCTATTGTGCCCGTGCAAAAACCAGATTGTTCCGTTCAAATATGCGGAAATTACAAATTGACAGTGAACCAGGCCGTTACCATGGAACATTACCCCATTCCAAGAATAGAGGATCTATATACTACACTGTGCCGCGGTGAGAAGTTTCCCAAACTGGACTTGAGTCATTCATATTCACAAATCGAACTTGATCAAAAGTCAAGGAAATTTACAACAATCAATACACACGAGATTATTTCAGTATAATCACTTGCCGTTCGGCATCCACTTTGCTGCGGCAATTTTTCAACGCATTATTGACAACCTAATGAAAGATATTCCTGGCGTGTGTGCTTACTTAGATGACATTCGTGTTTCCGGACGTCCGGATAAGGAACATTTGGAAGCACGTGACTTAGTATTACAGTGTTTACAGGAAAATGGCCTGCAGTTAAAAAGAGAAAAATGTGAATTCCTCGCCGACGATGTTCAGTATCTCGGTTTTCGGCTGGACAAGTATGGAAAAAATCAGACCGATTTTGGACGCCCCAGTTCCCCGAAAAGTGGGTGAGTTACAATCCTTCATTGGTGTGCTTACTCATTACAGTCAATTCATTCCAAAAATATCAACTGTCCTGGCACCCTTGCAAAATTTTTTGAAAAAAGAAGTTCACTGGCACTGGTCATCTAAGGAACAATTGGCATTTGAAACTATAAAGAAGGGGTGAGCCAATCTGATTTATTGGTTCATTACTACCCAGATGAACCCATAACTATTCATTGTGACGCCTCTTCATGGGATATCGGAGCTGCACTAAGTTACAAGATGGAGGATTCAGATGAAAAGCCAATCGCGTTTGCTTCTCGCAGTTTAGGCCCAGCTGAAAAGAAGTACGCACAGTTAGACAAAGAGGCTCTAGCTGTAATCTTTGCAATGAAAAAGTTTAACCAATATATTCGGGGAAGAACGTTCGATATATAAACGGCCCGTAAGCCTCTGGAGTCTCTCCTAGGAGAAACGAAAGTAATCAATCAGATGGCGTCGCCGCGAATGCAACGCTGGTCACTTCTTCTATCGGCTTATAGTCACAAGATTTCCCATATCCCGTGTAAATCAAATCAATTGGTGCATGCTATCAGTCGAATGCCCTTGAGCGACACCCCGGAAAACCCGTGGAAGCCTAGTGAACTAATCCATTTGATACAGTACCTGAACAAGCATCCTGTATCCAGTAAAGAGATCAATCATGGAACAGAGCAGGATTTCCTTTTGTCCAAAGTTAAACGATTTGCTTATCAGGGCAGACCAACTAGCACCCTATTTAAGTGGCCGTATGGAACTTAGCCTGGAGGAGGGTTGGTTACTTTGGGGTTCAAGAATCATCATTCCGACCCAGTTTCGAAGAAATATCTTCAATGAGTTACACGACGGTCATCCAGGTGTCAGTCGTATGAAATCCTTGGCTAGAAATTACGTATTGTGCCCGAACTTCGACAGAGATGTAGAAGAATTGATTCCTAGCTGTAAAACATGCCAAGCTACTCAAAGGAATACTCCTCCTGTTCCGCTGAGACCTTGGAAATGGCCGGATAAGCCTTGGGAGCGTGTTCACATAGACTATTTTGGCCCAACGGAGCAGAAGATGTGTTTATTACTTATCGATGCTTATTCGTAGTAGATTGAAGTTTATCCAGTAACAAATGCTACGTCAGAAATCACCGTTTCAGGTTTACGAAATTGCTTCAGCAGATTCGGTATTTTTCAGACTATCGTATCTGACGATGGTACCAACTTTGCCAGCAAGAAATTTCAAAAATTTATAGCAAACAGTGGTATTCGGCACTTGAGGATGGCACCTTATCATTCAGCATCCAACGGTTTAGCGGAACGTGCAGTGCAAACGATCAAAAGCAGACTAAAGAAGCAGGTTCCAGCGTCGATGAAAACAAAGCTGGAAAAATTCCTTCTCGCATATCGGACGACCACAACTGGAACTACCGGGAGAAGTCCAGCCGAACTGATGTTTAACCGGGAGTTACGTACTCGTTTGGACTTACTTTTCCCAAATGCCCGTCCCAAAATTGAAAACAGACAGGAAAGAGCGAAAATATTGTACGACCGGAGATCATGTGATCGTGATCCAAATGTGAATGATCCAGTCTATGTAAAACTACCTCATGAAGAAGAGTGGAAACCCGGACAAATCAGGGCGGAAAACAGCCAGACCACTGAAGTCGCCCTACCAGATTGCCGGATCATCACAAGACAAAAAGACCATGTACGTCCTCTTGCCTTATCCCGTGCAGATGAGCGCTTACGGTGTATTCGATCTTCGGCGCCTCAACCCGGTTACATACCTCAACGATGCGCATGCTTTTGGTTGCAGACTGCAGCGCGCTGT
The DNA here is from genome assembly GCA_008508345.1 of Paragonimus westermani. Taxonomy (NCBI): domain Eukaryota; kingdom Metazoa; phylum Platyhelminthes; class Trematoda; order Plagiorchiida; family Troglotrematidae; genus Paragonimus; species Paragonimus westermani. The sequence continues at coordinate 41,555 of QNGE01001245.1, read as the reverse complement.
TTGCTCACAACAATGACGGACTTCAGCAACTGATCACGGCTTTTGTGAACACGGCTTTTGCGAACACGGCATCCAAGTTTAGATTGGATGTCAACACAGGTAAGACCTTTTATTTTCTCAGCCTCCTATGAAGGGGGATGCTGTTCCTGCATCTGCACCAATGGGTGCCTCAATGGATACGTTTTCGATAGCTGAACAGACTTCTGCCACTTGGGTTGCAGATTGTCTACAGATCTGTCCGCGGGCCTCGAGTTACGTTCTGGCGTGGAAAACGCTCATGTTGTTTTCGGACGCTTTGAAAGACGTTTTTGGACGAACCACCGTCTGAAGTTGACCGTTAAGCTGTGTGTCCACCGGTCGATGATGCTGTCTATACTGCTGTGCGGCAATGAAACTTGGAAACTGTATCAGCGGAACATGCGCTGTCTCAGCCGTTTCCATTTGCAGTGTCTGAGACGCATCTTGGTTAGTCGGTGGTCGGACATGGTTCCGAACACTGAGATACTGCGGAGAGCGGACATGGACGGGAGTGAAGTCGTGCTGATGCTCAATCAGCTTCGTTGGCTAGGCCATTTCGGTAGGATGATTGACAACCGTATTCCAAAGCAGCTACTGTATGGGCATGTGAAATCAGGTAAGCGAAATCCTGGGGGTCAAGTATCGAGATGCCAGGTAAGTCATCCACGTAGTATCATTGAGTTTAGGTGTTGGGAAGACTTAGCGTTGAACCGGACGTTCTGGAGAAATACGATCCGGACGGAGATCCGCAAGCTTAGTGAACAGCAGTTGGGTGGCCGTGAACAGAAGTACACGATATGCCAGGGGACCATCAGTGTCGTAAGCCGTAGTGACATGATTGTATGGCTTTGCGATGTGTGCGGCCATGGATGCGCTAGCCGTTTGGGATTAGTAGGTCATCAGCGTACTCACAGCACACCGAGAGACGACTGCGACGAATTAGGTTATACCTTTTATATCTACTATTTTCTTGTTCGCATCGACCAACGACTACCGTCGTTTGGCGAACCACCTGCCCCCATTTTCACAAACTTGGGCATCTGTGGCATTCTACCTTTCTTATTCTTTTGTTTTGTTGATGTATTGTGTGGTGAATGTTTTGTGTTTTTCAGCCCAACTCTGAATTTTACTCCACCTCCTTATTCTTCAGGGTGCTGTGGCGAAAATCTACTCGATTCGCCGCCTACCCAAACCTCGACATAGAAGGGGATCTAACAGCAGACTAATCTAACTGCCTCGTTGAAAATACCTCATCAGGACTGTACGACCAGCCTCAGTGTCACGCCTTTCGTTACTTCCTAATTTCTTTGTTCTGTATTGCACCAATTAACGTACAGTTGGTGACTTTGTACGTGCTAATACGAGCAACGAATGTCAGACTGATTTTTTCAACATTGTTGTACATCCATAGATTCGGCTCTTTGTCTCATGAATATGAACTGCTCACTGCAACAAGCAGAAGGTTTTCTCTTTATTACTTGCGTAGGAGGTTTGAATGCAAGTGCGATTTATAGGGCTATTCGAAGTCCCTAATTCCGAGTATTACATGTGCACTAAAATGTACTGCTATTCTAACAACTTCTTACACTATACTTTCAACATTTTTCTCTCTAGTTTTGATCATACCATTGAAACTCCTCCCTCTGCTTAGTTCCTTACCGGCAGAAGTTTCACCTTCGTGCTAGCCTATCAGTCGGCCAACCAGAATTGGCCAATTGGCCACAAAGATGCGCCTGCAACCCTTATTCCCTCGGATTTATATCGGATACATGATGTGTGAGCGGAATCACGAGTGGTGCAAAGTAAATCACTTGCGGTTATGGTTATGCGCAGTTGTCCTTTGGCTTAAGTCACTGTGGCAAGTTAATCCGAAATGGATGCCTGTCGGCAGTCATGGGATTTGTGGCCGATAGTGAACATAGGACATTACATGGAAACCCATGTATTCACGGCCGACACACCACATCGTGGATATCGAGCAGTCTCGAAGACGCTTTCCCTCATAACAGCTATCACACTTGTGTACGGGTTTCTCTTCATGTAGGTCCCGCTGTTTTTGTGAATATATACTACCGTTTATTCGAACTGCACTTGACCAACGCGATAACATTTTAGGATAGCAGTACAGTTGTGCCGCAGCTATTCTTCAATTGCAGTCAGACTTGCCACTGAAATCTACCATATGAGTTCAAGCGTGAAACTATTCCATAGCAGGAACTGCCCACCCAGATTTGCCGGAACACTACCGACTGGCAGAGTCTAAACTTATCCCGGCAACGTTGATATGGCCTATGACGCCATGCAGATTGCTCGAGATATCTCCAACAGATACCTCACTTCTGCTATGCTTGAGATGTTTCACGAAAAACAGACATTTATACCAACGTGGAGTACAGATGGTGAAAGGTTGTGGTCATCGACGTGTTAATTTACCCGAATCGCTTTATCACCTCCGATGGTAGGTGTGATCATATCACTGATCGAATACTCTAAACCTTGTCGTCATTAGTTAAGCTCTAACACACTGGACGCTAATTGAAAAGTAGACTGCCTTTGAAAGAACGATGTTGTCACGCGTTTTTCTCCCAGCGAGGCTGTTCGTGATAATTCTGGTAGGCTGATGCCTTTGTGTAATCATCGCCTTCTCACGTTCTCTTGCACTCGTGTCGTAGGAACGCTGTCGGGAAGTTATACCGTTCGTTGGAACATTATAGAGGCAGGGTAGTTCAACAGGTTGACGACATAGTCACTCACGTTGCGTAAGTATTAGTAGCCCGGATCAATTTAGTGACTGAGAGCCTGCCATCCATCGTCCTTTTCGCCTTCACTGCATTGTAGACACTGAAAGTTGCGGTCAGCTGTGAGAGACAGATTTTCTGACGTCGAAGCTTGGTCCTCTATGGCATTAGTGAATTTCTGCTCAGAATCAAAGGGCAATGGATAGACATGTTGTTAGGGGCGGGAAACAGGCAAGGTGAACCGTACTCTGGTCGTAAAAGTCTGTTTGTGTTAACCTCATTTGCTCTGTATGTCAGCGCCACTTTCTCTAGTGTGAGGCACATTTAGCTCAGTAAATCATACCAAGTTTTATGTCAGCCCGTACAAATAATTAGTGAGGGTCTAGTCAGTTATATCAAATTCACTTTGTCCCTTCAACATGGCAGTCCGGATTCTATTTACTAAGGCTAACCGGTGGAGGCATGTTGGTTCTGGTCTTATTAGGTTCTACAATCGTACCTTATTATCAGTGTGGTTACATAACCACTACCGCTTAGTGTGGTAAGGAATTCACACGGAAATTTTTCCAAATTACGAGTGTCGGGGAGGTCGCCACTTCTCCGAAAATATTGTGTGCCAAAAACTAACAAAGTGCACTTGTGTGTGACCTCCATAGTTGGTACGGTCAGGCACCACTTTGTCCTTCAACCCTTGTGCCGAATCTCTGGCATCCCACGTACGCGCCTGAACGCGCACATGCCTACATCCCACCTACGCGCATCAGTGTACTGTTCGATTCACCATTTGGTCCACCTTTGATTTGATCTTCTGATTGGTCGTAAACCCTTTAAATACGATCTAGTCTGTGATCGTGCTGTCTTCGGATTGAGTGACACAAAGGTACTATGTCCGGAGGCCAGTCTTCTCTCTATGTTCATGCGTTAGCCTCGGGTGGTTGAGTTGGCCGGGATGATTCGAACTAGTCATGCATATTCCGTTGTTCGTTACCGTTGACTGTCGTTCCGTGATACGCCGTCCCATTGACTGTTATTCCGTTATCTGTTTACGTGCTCGCAGGACATTGGACGAGTTACAACAACGAGCAAGCGGTGGCAAAAACTGATGGCGAAAATTGGTCAAACGAATCTTAAGTAGGCTGGGTGTCAAAAGAAATCCACCGCCTGATGAGCAGTGTCAAACACTCCGTCTGTTTCGCCACTGAAAGTGGCAAATGCAAACAAAGCTAGCCACCGAATGAAAATTTTCCATAGCTAAATCGAAATCCTACAAAATCGGTCAGTGAATAAGAGGGCGGAGTGTTAGCACCGCACAGAAAGTATCTTTTCATGATGAATCAGAAGGTAGTTAAATAACACCGTGCTTCTCATGTCATAGGGCCAGAATTCCTCGAAAACTCACAATAAACCGTGTACAAAACTTTGTGACTTCGTAGGAGGGTAGCCTCAATAGACGAAAGATTATACGTGGGGAATGGCATGTGTAGTATATCCTGTTCGCGATGTCACTCCTGGGTGCAGTTTACATGTATTGTACTCGACATTTAAAGTGCACTGTACACCTTACCACACCTTAGTTACATGTGTTCGTAGTTAAGTTGTAACAAATAAGTGTCAGGAAAATTTCGAACTAATTACGTAGTCTCACTTTTCTGTCAAACTACGCTGGTGTGGTCGGGAAAGAGAGTTATGCAACTCTTACGTCCCGTTGAAATCGGATCAGTATGCCAAGAAATACGCTTTTGCTGATTACGTTGTTGAATATAAACATGAGGTGTTCCGACACGAATCAGATTTAATAAGCTCATAGTAGTCACTCTTCACCAACCGCACTTCTGTCCGCGCGCTCCTGTCTTATTAGCTCTGCAAGTTTGTAAAAAGCAGATGAAAATGCGACCGTGTTGTTCAGTTTCAAACTTTTACGGCGTAAAATTTCCTGAAGTTCGTCACTCCCAGATGGAGGAATCAAGTTCTACTGGACTTGACCACAAGATGATCTCAGCTGCAGTAAACATGGAAGTGCTGTTCTATCCACAATAGATTCACGAATAATCCAGACTGACTAATTTACTTTACTAAAGTCAAGTGGCAAGCCGATTTCTATTGACAATGTATCTCCTGTTAACCATGTGGTTGAAACAAAAGCATATAGCTTATGGAAACACGATGCTTCTCAGTCGACTGATATTGTATGTCAGTCAATCGTCAAAGTTCAGTAGATTAATTCACCGTATATTTATTGATTCGTGCAAGCGCAACCTCACAGATGTGATCGGTCAGTATAGTTGCTGACGCATCCGCCATTTCTGTTGCATGCGCCTCTCGATTCGTGAGCTCGGGAACACAGATATAACCTTTGGCTGAGTATACACACAATTAACCGATTGAGTTGATCTGACGTGGTTTTACGCCATTTGCCTACTACTTTGCTAGATACAATCTTGACGGTAAGCAATGATTCTATGGTATATCACACATACGTGGCTCGACTACGAAAATAGAATGCACACCTTGTGACAAAATCCCAAAGCCACTTAGTGCTTGCAAATATTTCCGTTCACCTCAGGAGTCACACCACCGGTACCTAATATACATCGGAATATCACAGTCACAACAGGAACATTTACGTAATTTTTACAAATCAGCGACAGAAATTCCTAATACATCGTCGACAACATTGAGTCCATGCGTGCAACTGCACTTTGTTGAACCGTACTCTCAACACGCAAAGTCTAAGCCAGGGTTGCGTTGTGAAACTAATCACGTACTGCATACAGTTGTTATCTGGGTAGGTACGTGTGGCTGAATTTGTCTCCTATGGTTGATCGATACTGTGGGACAGATGAACTGTCATCGTGGTGTCAGGCAGATAGTCATTTCAACGTGATTATTTCGGATACCGCTATGGCAACTGATGTAACGATAAGAACGTCAGAAAAAAGTTAGATGTTCGTCTGCAAACAAGTCAGTCTGGGAGGACATACAATGTCTTAGGCAATAAAAAAAATCTGCAACCCCCCGTTTCTCAAGAAGCTCACCCCTGACGTGCAAAAAGTCGTAAAAGGGACAACCCGTAATTGTATCTGAAGGGGACAAACGAAATGTCGACCGATTGCGTCAGATGTAGTGACGATTTCTGAAGTAACAAGAAGCATGGCTGGGTTGGGCGTTTCAACAGTTGTTCAAAGGAAGTTAAGATACTGTTTTCCGTGAAAATACAGAGAGCTTAGGATAACGATTCCACCCACTCTTGAAGCTCACCGGCGTCAACAGCAAAGTGAGGTATCTGGTGGGCATCGCAGTGAGTATTGTGATAGTTAAATACTTGTAGGATTTTAATCTAGACTATCTTGATGGATACGCGTGCTACGAACGTAATCTTCGAAGATAGGTGATGCGCTTCAGTATATAAATCATGGTTGGACGATCGGTGGTGGTATTGGGGGTAAATTTACAGACACCGATCCTAACGAACTGGCTAGACTGGATGACATCCAATTTTCTAATTCACAAGTTGACGTAATACAGATTTCGTTATCGTAGTTTACTACGTAATTTGTGTTAACCGAGATTGCTTATCAGCAAACTACTACCCTAGTGTACGTTTCTTACATCACACTAATGTGGTTACTACTTGGAGGAAAGTAGGCGTTGAGCCACTCCATCTGTAGCCCCTGTTTACGCCCGACTGAAAACTTTCGGAGTATAACTGTCGAGCGCGTGTGTAAATATACTAGAATATACGCTTTTACGGTTGAGTTTAGGCCAGCCCTGAGACAGGAATGGTGCAAACTGAACCCAACTTTACTCGACTTTTTGTGAACAACAAGTAGATACAATGTACGGATACTGTAAATAAAAACCGAAAGGACATTTCGACTTGCTGTTTTCGGAGGAAAACCTCCCTGACCAGACTCGGAATTTGCGACAACTTCAAAATTAAGAACCATCCAGCTTTCTCTACGATATGCTGATGCATATTAGTTGCCACAGATAACACCATATTCAAAATGTCCATGACTCAAGATATTAAAAAGACTGGGTGATATTACAATGTTTGCCGCGATGACCTACAATACAAATCGTCATGTCATGGTTCCCAGTTGGAGTGAACGATAAACGAAGTGAAAAGTAAATAGACCAGTTGACAAACCGGCGAAGCACACTGATGGTGAGACAAAGTCAATCAATGGATTAACAAGGTTATCTGGCTTTGGTTGACGATTAACTGACGACCGAAAAAAGTTTCGACTTACAAATCATTGTAAGAAAGTAGAGAACATTTTGTCAAGGGAGAACACGCCTGTTGTGAATAACTTACAGCACATAGGAAACCGAAGAACACAGAGTAGGATATTGCGGGTAGCACTCACTCTGTAAACCACGAAAAATTACTCAAGTGTTTTGGGTAAACAAATATCGAGAGCTGCCAATCCAAAATAAAAACCTAGGCAAGCATACCCCGGCAATCCGGATAGCTGATTAGAGATCTGGATTCAGAGTATGTCACATATCAATAAGTAACGGCCTCATGGAGTCGGAGAGATGGTTGTTTATATGATTGGGATGGACCATGGCAATTCTATTCTCGTATGTTGCACTTGAACGAGCAGTGTCTGATATAAACGTTACCCTTTGTGTGCGTGTTTACTCACAACGACTTCTACGGTAATGAGATATCCAGGGAATAGCATTCTGATCGCACGCTTTCTACTAAGATTAGAGATGTCGAACGAAGATGAATGGACTGGGAGCACATCGTAGCTACAATTCACTTCCAGAAGATAATGTTTGGAAAAACCATGACACATCAGTGTGAGCAACACATTGGATTGTGTGATCTAACAACAAACGAATTGGCAAGGACTGGTAATTGCTGTTTGAAAGTTTGTGAGTGGACAGGGGTTGAATTGCACTTAATTTCGATGGCACAGTTCTCGGTTAAATAGGCGTCTCAGTTTACTTGTTGCGTAAATCGATCCCACGAGAACTCTTTAGATGTGTATCGTACTGTCAGGTCATAGAGTGGAACTATCGCTTTCGAAATTGAGTACATTGGCTAATACTGGTTTAGTCATGAGCTGGATAATTGTGTCAAATACATGCAAGATCACTAGCAGAAAATCGTAGACTTCACATATGGTTTGAATTTTGGGGAAGCGACGTGCGAAACTAAGCACTGCCTCCGAATTTTACTTTTGCTAAAGCCAGCCATTAGTGGATAGACCTGACTCGACCAGAATTTGAAACCTCTGTCAGTCTGACTGAGAATTCATCGTCATATTGTTATCCACTGGGATTAACAGGACTTTAGAAATGCTCCTCCTATTATGTTTCACCACGATATAGCTTAATTGAGTTTTGCGCAAACTAATTTGGTCATGCCAAATGTGAACTCATTGACACAGTGGTCAACGCGGTCCTCTCATGTTAACCTGAATCGGAGTACAAGTCTCAGTAACGAACGAAATGTGAAATTACAAAAAATCGAGTGCAGAACTTCATTAAGAAAAACAGCCCGTTGGAAAGTTTATCCGAACGGTATAAGGATAAAGCGTTTTTTCCAAGGTCATACGGATAACTGCGTTGTTCTGCTTAATTAAACACCCTTCGTGCATTACTTGCGTTTTCGTAGTTCCTGCCTCCAATACTCATCCGCCTCCGTATCGCTTTTTTGCGTACGATCAAACATATTCACTTGCTGTTGTGTCACTGTCATTGAGCTAACGAATTCATGGTGAACATGCAGGAAGTGAAATTTGGTTGTCTGCTATTTACTATGTCGGAACAGTGCAACAGTATTAAAACATGATCTACTATTCACAGTCCTAGCACGTGCAAAAAATAAGGACAAAGACTCGACGCGCTGACCAAACGTATTATTATTAACTTTCGGAAACAGAGTCTACAAAGAAAACACGTCAAGTTAGCATGGTACAGAGCTAACTGTGGTTTTAGCTCCGAGGTGGATATGCACTACTGACGACCTCTAATGAGAGCGAAACTCGAGTCTAGTGCTTCTTTTCGAAAGAGGCTGGCTGGAAAGTCTATCTGAATACGAACGCTGCGATCAAATGTGAGTGATGGTCAACTTGAAAATAAACCAAATCCCCGACTACTCATCAGTAATCTAAAATATCGCCTTGCAGGTTTAATGAGTTCTGTGATCTCGACCTGTCTCGGAAGTCCTAATCGCGGGGTTATCGATTGGAGTTAACAGGCAGTAACTGTGTCTCCTCTCGAGACGATCGGGCAACCTGATCATTGCTCACAAGCGAGAGTGGTTGAGCGTTCAGATTTGATGATTCGGTCGTGCCTAATGTGAGGTCAATGGCACAGTGGTTAACACGGTTGCCTCATGATTGGAATGGCCGGAGTTCAAATCCCGGCCGTGGCAAGGATATGCACTACTGACGACCTCTAATGAGAGCGAAACTCGAGTCTAGTGCTTCTTTTCGAAAGAGGCTGGCTGCAAAGTCTATCTGAATGCGAACGCTGCAATCAAATGTGAGTGATGGTCAACTTGAAAAAAAACCAGATTATCAAAATTGTACAGGGAGTCCCGACCATAAAAGATAGTTTTTTACCATGGCCGCTAAAACTGTTGTCAGCGAATTTAAAGGTCCTGAACTGGTGCAAATGATCGCTGGGTGAATCATTCGTGTCTTCTAAAGGTTAGAAGTGAACGTTACACAACTAACTTATGCGGATGGAGCAAATGAAGAATGGAATTGAAAATCTGCAACGGAAGCAACAACTCCGTTCACCTTCAACAGTACTAAGACGGAACCAACAGCAACTAACATCACCAAATTCTAATACGATAACACACACGACGCCAACTTCAAGACATCGTACGAAAGATAAACAAACACGATTTTCAAAGGGTGTCATGAAGCCGTACGATTTAGGGAACGTCTGCATACTGCTGCAGAGAATAAGAAGGTTAGGATGTACACAGTATAGTCTCTACTTTGGTGAATATAGGAAGAGGCTTCAGTGATCATTCACAGTTAGTTCGGAACTTCGGGATTCACACACCGGTAGAGAAACACGGTTGGTCACGTGCAACAACGTATCAACAGCGTCTATATCCAGGTCAGGTCTACATACACCACAACTATGCAATCCTGAAGATGACCCGATAGAATGAGGTAACCAATCGGACAATTCCAAGTTAATCCAAGGCTTCCCACATAAAAGTAACACTTACTTTTCCAAAAAAGAGGTGTTTGAGTCGATTTTCCACTCCAAAACCCTACGAGTAAGCGACTTGTTTAAATTACCGAAATTCTCCTCGTTTCTAACTGAACTATTGGTGGTCATACCGTTCATTTCTTTGCTGCACTCTGATTCGTTTACAGTCAACCATATTCCCTTGTTGTCGGGTTCCGTGCTAACTTTGCCTTCACCATACATGTAACCCGCTGTGTTTTTGTAAGTTCTACCGTTGTTGGTTTAGGAGTCCTAAGCTTGTGTGCGACCACTGTTCATGTGGCCACATGAAGGCACAGCAAGTGTGACGGCTACGACCAAATGTGATTGATGTTCGACTAGGAAAGAACGGTCAGACGTGAAAGAGCTTTATTGCACCTTCTACGATGATGTTCATCTGTGGCTAGATATTACCGAATTACTACACCTGGGTTTTTCCCGACAATCGTTTGTGAGTAGTACTCGCACGTCTGGTGGGAACCCAACAGTTTAATGTTATCAAAACCAGTCAGCGAGATTAACAAATCAAGCGAAAGTTAGTATGAAAACTAAAATTGGAATCCCCACAACCAGTTATGAACCAGATGCAGAAAAATGTGCGATCCACGAGCCCCTCAGTAGATACACTGAACAAAATCACAGTTTCTCACATTCTTGAACAAATACCGTATGCTTAGAGGACAGATCGATCTAGCCTTGCGCACACAGTACGTGGACTAAAATTCAAAACAAAAATACACCAATGACCTGTTAAAGACAATGTGGTCGTAAAGTACAGCCAGAAGAATTACAAGCCTCATCTTCGTCAATGTCAGTAGATTACACTGTGTTTCGATTTTATTTAGACTGCACTTTTTTGAAGTGCTTAGACAATGTTATGTTAACGGGACATTAGCAGACATAGAATGGCTTACGGAATGAGTTGAAATGTGGATAATTTGAAACTGCGCCTGCACAACAGAGACAAACCAGATCTGCATGTGAGCTAATAGCATACAGTTGAACTGGAACATCCAGTCGTAGCACTGGACAATGTTCCGAATCCGAGTTGCAAAGCGAAAGGAAGAACAAGCAGTTGAATAAGTTGTTGCAGTGTGAATTTTGGTACTAAATGTAAGGCACGCTTGGGAACCAGCCACATCCTTGAGAGTTATCAGGGTGTCACCAGTAAGAACCCGAGAACGTCGTAATTTCGGGATTCATGCTGATTGAATAGGTGCGCTTGACCTAATGAATGTGTAGAAACAAAGTTCGGGTAGCACGACCAAAAGACCGTCAAGTTCACAGTACAATACTGCAACTGAGAACGGGGAGTGAATATGGTGTAATTCATTACTGAGGTAAAGCATCAATCAAATAACTGCGGATAATTCTAATCGGACATTCGGAACAAAAAGACGAACAAGGTTGACAGCCTTTCAGTTACATTCCTTGCTTAAACTCGCAATACAAGCTACCCCGCAAATGCCTTGGGAAAAAGGGGAGCTGAAATTACCCGGAAAAAGAAGGATATGGGAAACAATTGTTAGGAAGGTGGAAACTTTGCAATGACCTACTGAGTAGTTGTGAATGGTATAGTGAGATCGCTCCCCTCCCTCCCTACATACGGGGCATAGCACACTTGACCATTTCCAATTGGCTGTTACGGCTTAGGGATGTAAACGCTGTTAGCAGATCTAATGCTTCTACTCATTATAACTGTCTGAGACTTCTTTAAGGGTGATGCTCCAAAAGTATCGTGTACAAGTTAACAACTGGGTGTATACCTCACAAAGTTGGCGTCCCAGCCCATGTCGGGTACGTTCGGCTAATTCGAACTGACACCAACCGTTCGTAATCAAAGTAGAAATGTCGCAACTCATTTTGAACCGACTTCGTCAGCCGGTACGAAGCCTGTTATATGCAGGCTTAGGTGCCAATAGCACCTCTACAAACCCGGGTAAATGGTCAACAACTGAACGCATGTTCTGTCCTCTGGTCATCCAGCTGACCACGACAGTGCCAAACCACAACTGGAGACCTAGAGTTACTCAACAGGACAACGACTGAACCGAGGTTCTGGTCTGGTTAAACTCAAGCTGAAGTGCCCAGTGTCTGTGGATCGTTGATGCAAAACCTACCCAAATGACCTGAATTGGTGCTGTGACTTATATTCCACAAAATCGATATCCACCTGGACAAACAGGATGCACAGTAGTGAACGTGATGGAAACCGCTAAAGTCGTGATCACCACAAGGAGGCTGCAATATTCAAAAGCAGTCGCGGCAGGGATTAAGGTGGAGCTCTTCCAATACCCAGGCTTTTTGTAAAATTTGAGCCACTTCCTACCCTACGGGGAGATCTTTGTGAGGGAAGTCAATGTAAAGATAGCACCATATGCTGATGCACAGCACATGGTGATGTTAGGTGCTTCGTTGACCGTAATCTTGATAGGCGAAATCCCAACCTTCAAGATGTATGAAACAACTCTACGGTTTTATTTATTTATTCAATTCCAACCGCATGATTGTGGAATCGAATCCTGGTTACCGAGTGTCCCTGTTTAAGTAAACCAACAATATTCAGCTCACATACGCCAATGTGTGCCACGTGGCAGCGAACATTTTTCGCGGTATGAATCCGGAACCTAACTATTCCCCATCAAATCAAGCGGTTCATCCTTTTCCTCGGAGCGTTACTTTACATGAATCTGCTTACTCCATTTGACTATAAACATAAATGGTCTCGGCAACTACAACCAGCCATAAACTCTAGAAACAATCAGGATAATAAAAACAACCACATCAGCCCCGTGGGGATAACCTGCAATTAATGGCACTCTTACATCAATTCATCTGTCTCATGCTGCAACATTTCGTTGTTTCTTTGTACACCACAAAACTGTCGAATCTGTGCAAATCAAAAGTTTGGTCGTAATCAGAATAACAGCTTGGTCGATTACTGGTTGAATAAACAAGACGACTCGAAGGCAACAACCTTCAAAACACCAGTTAACGCGCAGAAGGAGGTTGACTTGACGCATACCTATTTAGGATTAACAGTAAAAATGCACATTTCAATCTGAGCACAGAAATAAGAATGGGGTGAAAAGGGAAAACAACATTCTCCCAATCGTTGTTTGTACACCGCAAAATATGGGGGGTGACTAGAGTCGTACAAGTAAATGCAGCTGATTAAACCCCATGAGAAGAGTAGCCATTCTGAAATAATCTGTGGGGATTTAGCAAAGTGACATTGAATGGTGAGCAAAAAATGATCAATCCAACAGGACCCATGGTATTAATTGAGTAGCCTTCGCATTACATAGAGTTCAATTCTTCCAAAGGCCCCATTGATCTGAATTGAAATATATCGGGGAATAGAAACGATCAACCTGGCAGGTTTAAATGCAAAATATTAGAAAATAAGATATCGTCAGCCAACAACAGTTCCACTGAACGATCGTCCAAACGCAGTCGGACCCGTCGAAACCGAGCCGGAGTGTCTAATTTGTTGTTGGAGGCACTCTTTGATGCAGTGAAGTGTACATAACCCCGGGAGTCTAGCAAACCACAAACTGTGGACAGTTCTGACTCCTCTAAGCCAACTAACCGTCGGTTTGCACATATATATGAGTAGGTTTCGTACAACTGTCCAAAGGATATTTCGCGGACATTTTTGTGTTTTCGAAGTAAATAGATGCCAGCTAGAATTAGCTTGTGATGAAGTGGGAGATCCGTCATCGTTGTGTTTACAGTGGAGGCCACAGGTGGATGATTGGGTGTGGTGTGCAAACCAACACTGCTGGTGCCCTAAAAAGAAAAACGAGAGCGGCAGGTCATTCAAACCTTTCAGTGGCATACCGGATCAAAGTAACTCGCGATACTTGCCTTCATATCACTATCGGACAAATGAGCCACAAATTTCATACCATTCATTCTGAAGTAGGAGCATCCAAAACCATCGGAACTCAAGCTCCCGAGCATGAATCTGACGATGAAATCCGTTACAACTGAGCCACTGAAGGTCCAGACTGGTTTTGACAGGTAAACATTTGTACAAGGCATAATGAACGATCTCAGCTACAAAACTTGGTCATTAAGTCAATGTAGTAGGAAAGTAAATAGTCCGAGATACTAGGGCCGCGCATTTCGACAGGTTCTTTGAATTCATACAGAAGTATTTCAGAAGAGGGATGCACTGGCAGGAGTGTTCAATGAAGGGCAAGTCAATTCCACTTCGTCTAAGGTGATGACAAGGGCTTCGCAAATGACCCAGACAGCAATGATCGGTGAGATCATCACGAACAAAGCGATCAAAACTGCCTAACACGGAATGAACCAGATCGATAAGTGTTATCTTTGAAGTAAGGCCCATCGCTGAACAAAAGTTTGCAAGGTGAGACAATAAATGCCAGCTGCCATGGCAAAACCGGAACGCACATACAACGCTTAAAAAATGACTGACGTCTATCATCTCCGGTTAGCGCGACAAAACTGCCTCTTTGAACAAAGCGGACAAAAAATAAGTATACGCAAATAACATGAAAGGCCCGTTATTAGTTCACAGAAAGGATAGCACAATTAATTCACATAGACCGAATGATGCTAGGCTCCCTAGTCAAACAGTAGAGTGACTACTACTAATTCGTAATCATCAATGATGCAGAAATTCTGTCACACTAAACACTTTTGCTTAGGTTAAAGCAGCCAGAGAGCATCGAGACCTAAGGCGGTATAAAGACGGAGTGGAAGGTAAACTTGGGAAATACCTAATATTTATGATGAAACGTCGACCACAGGCACTTCCTTTTGTAGGGAACTCCCTCTTTGATTTAACTAGTAGCGTAAATGAGGCATCATCCCCTTAAAAGAAATTGGCGGGTTTTAAGAACCACACTACCTGTAGAGAATCCCCAGATAGGCTGAAGCAACATCATTAGAAGAAAGCTTGAAAAGTAAATTTGACATCTTGACTGACTTTATGAGAATGAACCATCAGGTTTTGTTCAGCAATCGGAGTAAATGATAAAGTTGGTATATTGCTGTCTGTGGCACCTTCAAAACATGGAACGATTCGTGTGAACGGCTTATTAGTAAAATCAACAAATGTATTCTCGTGAATAGTTTTGACAGAGAAGTGCGCGCCCTTCAAAAGAGTACACTGCGTACACATCTTTCGCTTATCGGCATTCAACAACGGACAGACTCCTTTAACCGAGAGGTAGTTATCAACTGTTGCTCAGGCATGATTCGATCAACCCGAACGTGCCTGACGGTCCAAGGATCTCCAACATCTACGGCTAAAAACGATGTTAGGTATGACATAGAATTGCAAGCAATGGCGTTTGTGTTTGGAAGATTATAACATTTCCAATATACTCATCCACTTTTCTTCTTTCTTCCCACATCGTGTAGCATTATGCCTGTTGTTGTACCAAACACAACAGCTGAACGAGAAGACAGATTACTGCGATTATAAGACGAACGGCCGCAATCTATCAATTGCAGACGTATACAGATCCGCGCCAGTGCAACAGAAAACATTCGAACAGGTATAGTCTTACGTAAAACAAATCGTCTTGGATAAGCAATGACCAACTTTGCAAATTAGCCTTACCTGTGAATCTCTAAGTGCGATGCTTATGTGTCTAAGGTTAGGTTGTGCATAAGTAATGGAGTCACCGCCATCGTTCTTCGACTTCCTCTGCATACAACGAGCTTCCTGTGCGGCTATATCGATCGCCCGATGACAAATATGTAATGCAGTGCGGACATCGCCTGTGGATGCAGATACCTGAAAACACGAGAATAAAATGCAGACGCACATGGCCAGATAACCGGATGTCCATGCAAGATTAAGACATAAAACAAGAAACAACGAGATGCAGATATAGGTAACCAAAATATAACCGAGAAGTGGATTGTGGGACGGATATTGATCTATCCTCAATAACGTGTCGGTCGCACGCCCCAGATCAATATTATTGAACATACACTAAAGGCGTACGTGGAACACAGAAACGTTGATATGGTGTGTCCAGAAAACTCAGTAACGTTTATAAACTTTGAACAAGCTCTTAGTCCAGTCGACCTGATAAACGTAAAATGGCCGGAAGTAGAAATGTGGTCCATTGTTAACCGTTAATCAACCGAGATCTTCCAGCCCAGTTAACATGAACTGAGCGGGATCAAACGCACTCCACAAGATACACGGGAATAGGGAACGCAAAAGGAATCTGTGCCTGGGAATAAAGATAAACCCCACCATTTGGCACTGCTTGTAAAATTAACCAACTCTTTCAGTTGAGATGAAATTATTGTTGTACGACGCTATTATCTACAATGTGCTGTGCGCATGTGTGTCTGCGTAGCGTGACTAATCATTCATGGTACGTTAGTGCAACCGTAACCTTGCACTCATCTACGTCTGACTGAACCAGATCATGTGCACTTCCTGAATAAACAACTGATTTTTAGCCTGCCTACGCTTGCGTTTTGACATTCTACGGTCTGTCACTTCACCGTGCAATCGTTCCCATTTGCGACTGCCTACAGTTTCCACCGCACTTCCGCCTTTCTTGTTACAAAACACTACTACTGCTCAAAAGTGTGACTTATATTCTCGACACAGCGCAGGCTGTATAGTAATGCCGAGTCCGTAGGCCTAGTCAATCAAATGAATCTAAAACCACGTAGTCACTCAACACGTAATAACTAACATTGAAAGAACTAGGAGGCAGAATAATTAAGAACCTGGAACAGGTCAGTGCTGGAGAAAACAGTATTTTCAAGCTAACCTAGAAGGCTGCAACTTCATTCATCACTGACGAACCCATCTTAATCACGGGGCTTTATACTAGCTAGCAAGCTAACTAAAAGTCCACAGTTTTCATGCATACATGATATCAGTAACACACACTGGATAATCTAGATGGCTCAGTTAGAGACTTACCTTTCTGGCACAAAGCTGTATAGCCAACGGATCCAGAGGTGTGACAATATTATTACTGTCTGACCCAGGGACTGAGAGTCTCGCGCTCACAATTTCCGTCAATTCACTACGACTGTAAGGTGGAAATGCCAAGTGTTCCGGTTGATGAACCTTACTCTGAAGGCGGGGCAACAAACGTTCGGTAAGATCTAGTGCGTTTGCAATACCAATAACTATCACACGACAGGACAGAGTGCCAGGCCAATCGAATATTCTGTGGATACAAAAGAAGGGGGAGAGAGGCGGTGCAGTATTAGTTTCCAGACAAAAATGCTCTTTATAAACTTTGAGATAACAGAAATAAACTCGTACAGGAGTGATGTAATAAATGGGCTTGAAGAATCCAGGGCGTCGCTGCTGAGGTGGACAAATCACCGTTTCCTGAAGAAAACCGTGAAGTTGGGTGACAATGTACTACCAACCGCTTAGAATTATGACCGCCCTAATCAGCAAACTTTGACGACGCAGCTTACTCGGCTGGGGAAATTGTTGGTTCGAAGTGCTTTTCATTATGGTACCTTGTCGTAATCGACAGCATGCCTCTTGCTCGATAACCATCTATGCTTTTAACTAATCTTAGGTTATACAGTTTTGATAACAAGCTCTTTTCTGTTAGCGTTGAAGTGAACGACGGTCCAAGCCATAGTAACATGCGATCAGATTCGAAGTTTGTTATGCATAACTTTATTGATAGGATGGCACGGTGAACAGATTCATCTAACCCATCGAGCCACTACCTTCTGCTACACGTCGACCCAAAAGTTCCAGGTTGTACACCGACCCAATATTACCTGATTACACATTGACCCAAAACTTCCTTATTACATCTCGAGGGTCAACCCATTTAAACTGAATTGAGCAGAGATCATTGTTTTCTAACATATCTGATCCTAGAGGGTACCTGCCTCCACCTCTACACACGCTTTCCTATAGAAATCCAGCTATGTATTTCAAAGAAGCTGCCTGTATGGCAATACACCCGCTTGTATTGAGTTCTTATTTCTGTTACCTGCTGGAAGTATAAGTAAGAGGGTGCGAGACTAGAAGTCGATCCGCATCCGGGGACATCAGGTTTCGATGAGTGATCCGAGAGTCCAACTGATCGCTACTGCTGTCAGTTATAGCTAGCATTAAGTGAGTTTGGGATCACAAAATAACTGACGAAGCGTCGCTACAGTTGCTGTTCAACAAATTCGGCTAATTCGGCTGTTCCAAGCATCGGATATCATCCACCACACTGTATCAGCAGTGCTTAAGTACCATGCAACCATAATAAAGTGAAAGGTCTCATATTTAAAGAAAAAGAGGAAAGAATGGATGAGATTTAATTCCTGAAACCCCTGTCTAAAATCAAAACACGCAATAGCAAGGAGCCCACACTTTGCACATCAACACCTGACCAGCATGTAAGGCAGCGTCTGCGGCTGCTGTGTGCATAACATTTCGGAATACCTGCAGAAAAAAACAGTAAAATATCGAAACATAACTAGCCGTGGTTCGAATGGAACAACTAGGGTACGGACCTATGAGCGGAATTGTTACCGACGGATCAGGCAAAACAAAGAACGCCTGCAATAAGTGATAGCAGCAGTATTTCTGGTTCCTCTCGCCAACAAGTACTGACAACGTGAGCAAACTTGGTCTAAGTTCCCACACTACATGCGTCCAACTAAGTCACCAGTTACCAAAATGAGAGGAAAGCAAATCAGATCATCTTGGTGGAAAAACAATAAGAAAGCAGCGCGGGACAGAACATTATCAAAAGGTCGATTTCTGCTCAAACAGTAGAAGTCACAGCTTCAGAGTAAACTTGAACGGTGGTTAATTAGCCGACTTCTAAACACAATATCCAACATTCTTTTTAGACGGCTGGCTTAAACTTTTGGTATCTAAGCAGAAGAAACAATGTCAACGGTGAAAAATAACTGACTGGAGTGACGTTTATTTCAAACGAACTTGATTTCAACCAAGAGTTTATATCTAGTTGTGCTACTCTAATAAAGCAAGTAGGCTAGCCATCGGCCAGCTTTTCACACCAAGTAAGGTAGCCAAACTGTGCGTTCTTCTGACGATAAATGTGCGTATATCCCGATGGAAGCATCGCCGTATACCTTAAATATTCGATAATACTCACTTAACGCCAATAGGGCACTGTAACATCCTTCAGTAGAGAGGGGCAGAAATTGTTAAGGAAGAAAGGCACTGACAGCCCGCTCCACAAGAAACCCGTATCAAATCCAACAATGGTGACAGAATAGGAAAACTGAAGCCTACCGATATAACACATCTTGGCTCTTGGAAGCAAGTTGATCGACTTCATCCAGAATCAACAAACACGCTGAGGTGTCGGGAAATCGGTTGAGAACGGCTTCAACAGTTGTCGCACTAACACTGCCACGATTTTCCTTCCCGTGTGTACGACGACTTAATAACCGGAACATTTGCCCAAATAATTCTGAAGCAGAGCCCAGATGCATGCAGTTGATCGAGATGACTTGGCATGACGGATTGGTGGATTGCAGATAGGACGCTTCATTCAAAACTACCGCTGTTTTTCCAGTTCCAGGAGCACCACTGATATACAGACCACCACCATGTTGTTTATTCAAACTTTTGTCAATGAATTCTCTAATAAAAGAACGTTCCTTTTGCCGTCCAATCAACAATTCACTCTGTTCCACCAATAAGGCACAAGCACTCAACGGAGTGGGTTGACAAGAACCGCTTGAATTCGGATTTATTCTCGAAGAAGTATCGTTCAAAGATGACGCCGATGTAGTATGCCCATGTGACCTTTCAGACCGCTGACCTTTGCGGGTTTTTTTCCGGAAAACAGATGGTTCAAGCACTTGTTTGTTCTCAGTGAAATAAGTAGGGCGTGGCCTCGCACGAAGAGCTCGTCGTGTAGCCAAATCGGACCCATCTGGATTATTCTTGATAGTGGAACGACGGGTCCGGAGCATTAGCAATAGGCTGGAAAAGGAAATAAAAAGCAACCAATGTGGTTGACACAAGCAACTAACACAATGAAAAATCGTAATGCAGATGAGATTGCAGATAGCGAGTTTCCACCTAGGCACATTGTGCAATCCAGATGAAGAGTACATGTTGGAATCCAGCATGCCAACAACAAAGGTGAAATAGTGTATGAGTTGGCTAGACAAATGTCCTTTGGATACAAGGCTATCGAAAACGTTGGCATACCCCTATCAAGAACCGTGGTCTGCTGGAAAACATTCTTTCTCATTGAAAACCGTTCAGTCCAAACTGATAGCTCCAATCCGGTATGCAGCTGCTGCTTACCGTCGTCGCCTTTGGGTTCCAAAAATCACTACATATGAACTATTTACAAACTGTTCCTCTATCTATCTGCCAATTTCCGGCATAAATTAGGCAAACTCCAGCAATAGGTTACTTCGCGAATTCTAACTTCTCAGCTCTTCGATCCACTATCCTGATAGACAATACCTCCCAACGTTTCACGGTGGGATAATAAGGAATTCGGTAGCTCGCTACGCAGCAATATATGTCCGCATGACAATAGGTCACGGCTTTTAAAATATCGGGGTGCAAATAAGGTTGACAACAGTAGCACACTAACTGTCCCTAACGCGAGCGTCTGTGTTCCATACTCAGTAGAATACCATAGGAAAATCGCGCAAACGCTTTTGTTCTTTGTCTCCGGGTAAATTACGTGCAACGGCTTCGACGCGAAGTAGACGCAAGTGTTAGCGAATTATGCGTTCCGCTTGGTGGCAGACAACAAGCTGGGCTTCCAACAAACACAAACCACACCGCCTAAGTGACATCAGTTTCATCCTGTTTGGTACCATGGTATGATTCGGCTGTACGATCCCAACATTGACTTCGCCCCTATCTTGTATGAGGCTAGCAAAAATGAAATAGTACGGAAATATCGGCCGTAATGCTGTACACCTTCCACGTCCGGGAAGAAATTGGCCATTCGAACGGGTTGATCAATTAGACGAGGTATACGAGGTAGTATCGGTCAAGTCTAAGCAGTACTTGAGTGACTGTGTGAAAACTGTGCAAACTGGCGACGTGTGAACATGCGTTCAAGTTGTCCCGAGTTTAAGATTTTCCAAAACATGTAGGCGGCTACGGTGACAGACTGAAATATTACGTCTTCCGTCTACGCCAGCCAATCTTTGTTCCCACTCAAGAATAACTACATCAGGTAGCATAACGGTCTTGCGAATGTCCTGACTGAACACTTGAAGGACACTCAAAAGACGGTCAAAGCGGGGATTTTCCGTAGGCCTTATTTAGCTACGAACACTTGTCTGGTTCGCTCTTAATTTCCGTCATTGACGGATATCACGACAGATGACTACGGTGATATCACCATATCGGAAAACTGTTAAAAGGTAGTTCGAAAAATAACATAAGGTATTCAAAATTAACTACGTGCACACAATTAACGGCGATTCAATTGTATGCTGGGCCGTCCATCTGTCTTCTTTCCTCTGTGACTGTTTCTGGAATTTCGTATCCAGCGTTGTATTTTTCCTTTGACAGCCGCCTGAGACAAACCTACGTAAACAAAGATATACTTTTAATGTTACTAATCAGCAGTTAAAGTCACATATTGCACTCAGTTGTCCTATTCGGTGGGCAAGTGCACTCTGCTCTTCAAAGGCACCAACTGATTGCCGACGGCGAGTGAAGAATGGGCACTACATGCTTTTTTAGCGAGCGCAGTGAAAATCCTGAAAAGACATCCTATCTCCGCAAATGACCAGTTACGGTAGCGTCGGCACATCAAGAATGAACTGCCAGTTGTCCCGTCTTTAATGGTCGACCAGGTTTGTGGGGCTCCATTAAATGCGTCTAGAGATTCGTTTCAGCGAAATCGCCGAATGTTTCACCACCATCCTCAATGGATACATACCCACATCCCCAGACCTCGTGAGAAATTATTTGTTACCCTTTTAAGCTTGATACACAGCTAGAGGAGGTTAAACCAAAAATACGAAAAGCCGGCAAAAAGTGAATGACCCTCCATTCTAAATTCTTCATTTCAAAAGACTGTCATTGCCGTCATTATTGATTTCACTCATTTCTGGTGGAGCTAGAAGTGTAATACTTCTATAATATCCCCTCCGCAAGGTATTCCGGTATGGATCAGTGGCATAGGATGTATGGTTTCATAGCAAAGTTGATTTCAGTTTGACAGTCAGATTGTTGTCCGTCAGCTCTAATCACATGAACTACCGTAATGGTGTGAGTATGAGGTGTTTTGGGTATTGGAGCAGTTAACAGCAGTCGAGCGCCAATGGAGGTTGCACCGTTTCGTTTTATAACAACAGGAAAATCAAAGAGAGAAGTACACGGAGAAAGAACCTAGTAAACAGGTGGACCACTCCGGAGAGTTGTCCAAACTCTGGTCAGCAGTCGATCACATAATAGACGAATCGGGTGGTTCAGCGTTCAACGATCGGTACACAGGTTCGAGGTCGGAGGACAGAAGTTTCGGGACCTGGTGGGTTTGTTTTATTCAATGTCAAGCGTGCGTCTGCTGTCCTTAAAAGCAGTCATTGAAAAAGGGGTGTAGCATCGCTCTTTGGGATTATACTAAATAACGAGAATAGAGAAAGGTCATTATTCTGCTTGCTACGTAAATAATCCATCAACAATGCTTTAAAACGACTTGCAGAAGTACATCTAACGACCTCAGAAGCAAGGCTGTTTCACGGGCTAGTGACCCTATAAGAAAAGGAATGCTGTGTGAGGGAAGTCCGGAGACGGGGCTTGCAAAGCTTCGCGTTGTCCTTGTAGGTTGTTATCATTCGCTACGTTGGAGAACTGTTCTACTAGACCCACCCCAAAATAAGTGTGTGAGAATTAAGTCGCCGCGGAGTCAACATTCAAGTAGATACAGATCGAGAATTTCAACCTTGGTCTCGTACGCGGCATTTCTTCAACCCGTGACTAGTTTGGTAACGGCGCGCTAGACGGGCTCAACGGACAGTATGTCTTTCTTCATGCCTGTATACACGAATTTGTTACCATACTCCATTAGCAGTCCCATACATAATTCGTAAAGCGTCTGAATCGCTTTCTGGTCCATGTGAGGGAAAGTGGGCCCAATCATCTTAAGAGTGACAAATCTTTTATTGTCGCCGTATGTTAGTGATGTGCAAATGGTATCCAGATACCGAGATCTTTCTTCAGAGCGAATTTCGTAATGTCTACTAGGCTGAACGCATTATGAGTCATGGAGCCACTGTCAGATTCCTCAGCGAGCGACAAGAGCGCGCACCCACTATTCTTTGATGGGAGATACCAATTGCACAGCCAGCGCCTAATCGCGTCAAGATCAACCTGTAGTACACTAGGATCAGTGGCATTCCATATCTCCGGGTTATCGACGTATAGAAGAACGTTGCCATATATATTGTTCGGGGGCTAGTTGATGTAGGCAGGAAACAAAATAGGAGTTAGAACTGACCGTTGAGGAACCACGGTAGAAATCAGGGAAGGAGACGGAATGTCTGATCTGGTCTCAACTGTGAAAGTTCTGTTACATAGAAAGGAAGAAATCCAGCAAGGAACCCCACCGTGGATACTATAAGCTACCCGTTTGCGTCTGGAGGTTGATCTGGGGCACGGTCAGAAACCCTGGGAAACCAAAGAGAGATGCCAATGTATTCTGCCTTCTTCAGATTGTTCATGAAGATCAGCACATCTGTTATACATGGCCGGTTAGGAAGGGAGCCGTTTGGGATGGAGGGAAAAAGATCAGTCGATAAGAAGCGCCCGAGGGTGGCGCGTTTTAACGATAGTTCCATTATTTTGCATCATGTGCCATTAAGGCTATTTGGCTGTTAATTAGCCGACGACTGCCGGTTGACCGTTTTGAAGATGGGCGTGACCGTTGCATCTTTCCATGAACTACGTAGAATGCCATTCTGGAGAGCCTGTTTAAACGGCTAATAAAGGGGTTCCGCCAGATTAACAGATGATTTTTCAAAAATGCAATTATGACTATTACACTAAACATGTAAATATGATGCAAAGAAAACAAGTTTCAGAACCATTTCCATACTCACATAGGTTCAAATCCATAATCAATTGACTGACGCAATGCTGAACAAGGAAGACAGAAACAGTCTAAGCGCAAAGTATCTCGAACACATTTCGTTGCATCTTAACAAGGACACACTGCAGTCTGATGGTTTGTATAGCAAAGTTCAATAGAAATCGTGAAGCCAAACAACAAGATCAACAAACACGTATAATCACACACATCCATGCACATCAATTACCAGGGTAATTTGGTATTGATGAGCAAGTCGTTCTGTACACAGAAGGGTGGCTTCCATCTGCAAGTTACTAAGGCCTCCGTGGACCGGAGGAGCGTTCGAGTTTTGTTGCGTGACGTATCCGACAGACCTTCAGGTTTAGTTAGGTTCGACATGTCGAAAAGTGTCGATCGATGACGTCATTCCTTGTAACCTATCACATTCTGACTTGAATCTGATATTGCGATATTCATGAGCGTTCTGCGAACCCAACCTAGGATGTGTTCGTTGACCAAAGTACGTGACTGTCGCTCGTTTTGCTTAGGTAAGTTGCCCGACAATCACATGTGCAGTACTACACAGTTATTTGTTTTGCACCGTCTGTAGTTATCTGCAGTGATTGCGCACATACGAGCGTCCTTATAACACGTGCGTTGAGAAATAAATATTATTATCATAAATGGTACAAGATTTGGTGCTCTCAGTGGTGGCTTTGGGACCCCACTGCTGGCGAACAGCATGTCCAGTTGGGTTGCACAAAAAGTGCACTCTATAGCCGCCGTGAGAAGGGTTTTCAATAGAGGGGCAACGTCATCAGTGATATATGACAAGCGGAGGTAGACATTCAGTTTGGGAGCCGTCGAACACATCGTGGAAACCGACTTGTGTTTACTGAGTTTCTCCATAAATGCCTACGGATAGCCATTTCCTTTGAGCATCGCTCTCAATAATGTCATCTTTTTGGCCGATGTTTTTTTCGAAGAATCGTCTCGCGAGACAGAACAAAATTCTCAACAGACTATGGCTGTGCTGAGTCGGCATGAAACTGTGAAAGTTCGGGTACTGCCGAGAGCAAGTGTACGTTTTTCCGACGAACGTTGAACGTATAACCAACGACGCCAAATATCAAAACCAAATTAAGCCGCTAGAAACGTGGTACTACTGACATAAATAATATAATCCATTACAAGAAACAAACTTCAGTTCGTTTGCGTTCGTGGGATAGGATACAATGTTTGGCCACAATAGGCCGTCAAAGGTCCGAAGGGCACAAACCACTGACGGGCAATGGCGAACCGACTAAGTGCGATCGGATCGGTCTGATGTGTGTCTAAATACTCGGCCTTTGGGCAGACCGATTAACTGGTGACAGTTTCATGGCAGACCGTAGGACGGCCGTATTCACAGGGGGAAGGGAGGGTGAGACTGACAGATAAAAATGGGTGTGGGAAAGTGAATGGGATTCAATGACTGAGGAAGACGGGCTGGAGGAAGTAGTACTTTTAGGCACGGGTTTTGGGAATAAGGATAACAAGCGTGTAGTTAGACGGGGTCACGAAGAAGAGCGTGACAGGGTCAGCTGAAGGGAATTTTGACTTCCAAAAATGTCCCACACCAAGTGTTTCCGCTAGGTGGACCGGAGCACGGAGCTGTCGTTCTGACGCTTTGTGAGAACATCCAGAACAAGTGTTTGATTCTGTTCGCGTTCAATGGTGAAATTAATTTCTGAACTCGGCTTCTTCATTGAATTGAGCATACTCGCTTCCATCTTCTCGGTGTTGGTAAATATCAATATATCGTCAACATAATGTCGTTAGTACCGGGTCTGGCTGATAGTAACATCTGCGCTCTCTCTGGTGGGCAACGAAATTGTCGGCTAGTAGCGGATCGAGTGGACTGCTAATCACACCATCGATTTGTGTACATATCCAGTTCCTCTGAAGTAGAATATTCTACTATTACGCTAACCATACACAGCAGCAGAAGAAGTGTTGGAACTGATGCAACAGAACAATACCCAATCAGTATTCACTATGGAAAACCGATCGGAAATGAAAAGCACAGGCTCAGTGCGTTGAACCCCCGTGTACTAGTATCGACCCTGGAAAATAGAATGAACAGAGAAACACGTCAAGCTAGCGAAGCAGAGAGAGAGTTGTTTTTAACCCCGAGTAGCTTGACTGGAACAAAAGTAAATGAAAAACTAAAATCAACAAAAAGGTACAGATGGGTGCGACTATCGAAATATTATTTATTATAGTCGGTCCAGAAGGCTTTGTTTGGAAGACATAATTCTGTACTGGTGCTTATGATCGACTAGCTAGGCATTAAACCAACTACGATCGTCTTCTGAAACTGCACTGAACTGTGAAAGTTGGTCAAACATAAGCTCCCAGGGAGCTGCCTATACGAAAGTCGGTTTCCTTTCATACAAAAATTTCAGACAATTCAATGAAATGGAAGTTATGTCGAGTCTACTTAAAATGGTACAAATAATCTTATCAGAAACATATATAAATTAGACTTTCCAGCCAGCCTCTTTCGAATAGAAGCACTAGACTCGAGTTTCGCTCTCACTAAATTGGAGACGATTGGGCAACCTGATCAGCGCTCACAAGCGAGAGTGGTTGAGCGCTCAGATTTGATAATTCGGTCACGCCTGATGTGAGGTCAATGTCGCAGTGGTCAACACGGTTGCCTAATGATTGGAATGGCCGGAGTTCAAATCCCAGCCGTGGCAAGGATATTCACTACTGACGAGCTCTAATGAGAGCGAAACTCGAGTCTGGTGCTTCTTTTTGAAAGAGGCTGGCTGGAAAGTCTATCTGAATGCGAAGGCCGAGTTATTCAGGGGGTACTACTCGGCAGTCTACAACGTCGCATCCCCAAGCTAGCATCCCGTACTACCGCGGCAACCACTCCTGACCGCTGAGTTTTCTGTGCTAGATGTTGAAGACCTTTTACCCAAGGTTAATTCATACAGTGCAATGGGTCCTGACATGATCCATCCCAGAATTCTCAAGAAAGCAGCTGTTAGTCTGTCTGAACCCCTCTATAAGCTGATTATGCAAACACTCCAGACTAGCCTCCTCCCTAGCGCATGGAAAGAGGTAACGGTCATACTCATATTTAAAGTGGGTGACCGGCACTCTCCAAATAGCTATCGGCCAATCAACCCTACTAGCATCCCGTGCAAAATAATGGAGCGCCTGCTAAAGCGCGCCATACTCAATCACTTCTTATCAAATAATCTTTTCTCTCCCACTCAGCATGGCTTTTTTCCTAGGCCGTCATGCATAACAAACATACCTATTTTCATGGACAGTCTGACGGAGGCCAAGGTCAACAGCCCTATCTCAGATGCCATCTTCTTTGATTTCGCCAAGGCTTTTGACTGTGATCTGCACGGCCCCCTAAAACACAAACTGTAAGCCTATGGTATTCACGGAGAGGTTCTTCGCTGGATTGCCATTTACTTGATAATGGAACTTTCAGAGTTGAGACCAGATCAGACCTTTCGTCTTCCTCTTTCATTTCCTCGAGAGTTCCCCAAGAGTCAGTGCTAGGTGCTTTGTTATCCCACGACGACCTACCGGGCAATATTTCCAGCAATGTCCTCTTATATGCAGAAGACCTAAAAATCTGGAATGCCACTGATGCCAGTGCACTACAAATTGATTTTGACGCAATCAAGCGCTGGTCGGACAATTGGAGTCTCCCACTAAATCACAATAAATGTGCTCACATGTAACTCGGTGGAGATTCTGGCAATGCCTTCATGATTCATAGTGCATCTAGCACAGTAGATATCATGAGAATCGATCTGAAGAAAGATCTGAGCATCTGGTTGTCGTCTAACTCGTCCTTCACATATCACCATGAGATGGCGGCAAAAAGGGATTTGTCGTTCTTATGATAGCTCATCGCACTTCCCCCCGCATAGACAAGAAAGCTTTTCAAACGCTTTACGGGATTTATATAAGACCGCGCTTCGAGTATGCCAATCAGGTCGTGTATAGCGGCTTGAAGAAAGGCATTAGCTGTTGAGCGTGTCCGGCGCGCGGCTACCAGGGTGGTCGCGGACCTGAGTAATGTTACTTTTGAGTCTCGACTTGAAATTCTTCACCTGTACCCACTTGAATTTCGAAGACTCCGCGGT
>QNGE01001245.1:0-11582 GCA_008508345.1 Paragonimus westermani | reverse complement strand
TTTTTCTCTTGGTTTTGTTCACAAACGATGCTTCACCATTGTACAACAATGTTTTTGCATCATCTCTGCAGGTTGTTCGAATTGACTAAAAAATGACCTTGCAATTACAATAAACTTTTGTGCACGCATGCCTTTCAGCTCTTCTTCCTGTGGCGAAGTTGCTTGACGATACTACACGGATCTCATCCGTTTTTAGCTCCGTGGTACTCCGAACATCGTCGCAGCACCTACCGCATTTCAGCCGCTCATAGTAATCTCGGAATACCCTCGCTTCCTGGATACTGGTAATTTGGAATGTTGCTGTGGTGGTCTTCTTGAACCGTTACTGTGAGTCAAGCCTTTATTTCCTATAACTTGCTAAACCCCTGTAACTG
This sequence comes from Paragonimus westermani, assembly GCA_008508345.1. Lineage (NCBI taxonomy): Eukaryota > Metazoa > Platyhelminthes > Trematoda > Plagiorchiida > Troglotrematidae > Paragonimus > Paragonimus westermani. The sequence continues at coordinate 11,208 of QNGE01001245.1, read as the reverse complement.
TCCTGTTGCATTCTATCATTTTGGGTTACTGGACTTGGTGAATAACGTCTGCGCTCACTTAGGGTAGTCTGAGACTGTTTTGAACCTCTACACCCGGAGTCCATTCAGCTCGTACTTTCATTGGTTCCTATGTTCAGCGACTCAGCGATCCAGCGATTGATACACGGGTTCGAGGCAGCGGCCCAAGGTTTCCGGATCCAGTCGGTTTTTCTTGCTTAGTGTTAGTGGGCGTCTGTTGATCTAAAAGTTGATCATTGAAAACGGGGTGTAGCACCGCTCTTTGGGATTACAGTGAATACCAAGAACAAAGTATGAGTACTCGTACAATGCAAATTTAGGTAAATGAGAATCAAGCAAAGCTTTGAAACCATCAATAGAAACGCTTCTGACGACCTCAGAAGGAAGACTGCTCCAGTAGTTAATGACCCTGTTAGTGAAGCAGGCACACAAGGTGCAACAGTTTCACCGAATAGACAACAAGAAACTATCGTTGGAAGCCGGTAAGATGGCCTGGAACCCAACGACCCCTGTAGAGGACGTCGAAAGTCTGTGGTCAATCCACGTCGATAACATCTGGTTTCTTGCAGATAAGCGCCTCCCTCAGAAACACGTTGGAGGAAGAGGTCGAAGGCTTTGGGTTCGTCCCAGGGTAAAGAGAGCTACCCAACGTAAGTACATTGCTTGGAAGACATGCAATATAGGGGGTTTAAAAGCTTCATAGTTTACAAAAAGGTTCGAAACCAGGCAATCAAGGTAGTAAGAAATGCTTGTCTAGTCTATGAGCTCAACCTAGCACGATATATTAAACAGAACCCGAAGAGGTTTTGTGGGTATGCTCAGTCCAGGTCCTCTCTAGGAAAGGATATTGGGACCACACTCTCCTATAACGGGAATATCATATCGACCGAAAAGGACATAGCGGATGCGTTCATGGCACAGTTTCGAAGTGCTTATCGCTCAGACAACGAGGCACCGGAGCCCCGGCTTAATGACGTGAGCGTGCCCATGGCGGATCAGATCATTGCGCGATATCTAAGCTACACAGCACAAAGTCCGCAGGACCTGACCGCATCCATCCGGCAGTCCTAAAACCTCCGGCCAAATTGTTGGCGTCACCATTTGCTCAACTGTTCAACCTCACATTTAAAACAGGGACAGTGATGAGAGACTGGAGAGAAGCCATTGTAATTCCCATCTTGAAAGATGGCAACCGATCAGAAGTTGGAAATTACCGACCAGTAAGCCTGACGAGTGTTGCTAGCAAAATTTTCGAACGAATATTACGAGAGAGAATCTGTAAGTTTCCCTGTGAACAGAAATTCTTCAGAGCCCCTCAACATGGTTTCCTAAGGGGAGATCTTGTCTTACCAATATGCTGACGTTTTTAGACAATGTCACGGAGAAGCTGGATAATGGAGAAGAGGTCGAGGTGTGCTACCTGGACTTTCAGAAAGCCTTCGAATCTGTCAACCACAGGCTTCTATGCTGGAAACTCCGACGAGCTGGAATCTCTATTAGAATCTGCAGATGGATGCAGGCGTTTCTAGTTGGAAGGTCATATAGGGTGAGAGTAAGGGGGGTACTGTCGGACAAAGGTTCTCCGTTAAGTGGAGTTCCTCAGGGATCAATCCTCGGCCCTCTGCTTTTCCTGGTATACATAAGCGACCTGACCAACGACTCAGTCTGCCCATGTTATCTGTATGCAGACGATATAAAGTTGGTCGGGAGTTCGTCGGACTCGACCGCTCTCCAAGGGGACATTCTCAAAATTTGCGAATGGACATTAGAGTGGGATCTACCGCTGAACGTTCTTAAGATTCATATCCTCGCCAAAACTCTCCAGTCAACGCCCAGGTATTTAAGGGTTGCATATAGACAGACGGTTGAACTAACAACTGAGCAGCAAACAGAAGACTCGGGTATCCAAGTCACTAGTGCGTCTACTCCATCTGCACAGTGTGCCACATCCGCGACAAAAGCGCGGCGGGCGTTATATCGACTGAAATCGGCGATCGCTAACCGCTGTTCAGCGGTGTTCATTCCACTGTAACCGGCTATATTTCGTCCCCACTTGGAATATTGTGTCCAAACTTGTGCACCGTATCTCAAAAGGGATATAGCCGCCCTCGAAAAAGTATAAAAGTTAGCCACGCGTATGGCATGGAGTATGAAGTGTCTAAACAACCAAGACCGAATAAAATCGTTGAACTTATTTTCACTCGAACGTAGGCGGGTAAGAGGAGACCTTGTTGAAACGTACAAAATTACCCACCACACTGGAACAAGCCCTATGGCAGGTTTGTTCGAGGTGCGTCAGAACAGAGAGTTAAAAGGCCATAGGTCCACAGTCAAGCAAACAAGACCATGATTGGCTGTCCGATATAACTTCTTCACTAACGGGGTAGTCAACTCGTGGAACAAGCTGCCTGCAAAGATCGTTGGGGCAGACAGTGTAGATATATTTAGAAGAGAGCTAGACAAATATTGGAGCCACCTTTTCCCTACTCTGTACTGACTGAAGTATGGTTGGTTTCTGCTATTTAGACCAGCCAGGTTTTGATACTCCTTTTCTTCTGTCCCTACCCTTAGACCACCACTGAACACACCAACAGTAAACGCAGTCTGGTCAATCTCCGGATCACACCAGTCAGGCATCAGGACGTCAACAGGCACTAGCCTTCACCAAGTCCTGGATTTGAAATTTGAAAATTTGAAATTGAAAGAAAGGTCAGAGGACGAAGCTTGAAAAGCTTCCTATTATGTCCTCGTCAACCGTCACCATTCGCTACGGTGAAGAACTGTTCTACAAGACCTACTCTAAAAAAGAAGTATATGAGTATTAAATTATCGCGGAGTCTTCGAAATTCGAGTGGGTAAAGGTCAAGAATTTCAATTCGAAATTTGTAAGTAACATTACTCAGGCCTGCGACCACCTTGATAGCCTCACGCTGGACACGCTCAACAGCTAATGTGTCTTTCTTCATGCCGCTATACGGTTCGCGGCATCCGGTTCGGGTTGGCCTGTCACAGTGACCGAAGCCAAAGGACGCCTGCGTTTATCCATCACTGCAACTGGCTTGCGCTGCACCAATTGCAGTTCCACCAACACACCACATGTCCAGTGTAAACCCGAAGGAATAAGACTGGGATGTGTCAGCGGGACCTTTCTGTCCAGCCGGCCAATGCTGGTTAGCCATTTGATTGGCTAGTAAGGAAAGGAAACTCTTTTCGCTCGGAAACTAAACAGAGAGAGTCTGCAATGACGAGATATAAACTAGGAAGAAAGAGTTGTGAAGTGTAATACAAGAAGCATTGCAGTATGGGAGTGCAGGTTGGTGCATCCCGGAGATGATAGGGATTAAAAGTAAAATTCTCATTGAACTACGAAAAGCCAGACAGACCACTCATTATACGATACACTAACAACGCCGAAGAAAAGAATGGATAGAAGACCACAGACACTCAGGTTTTTGAAAAGAAGAGCGGATTAATTGTCAATGACCAGGATGTTGACCGATGGAGTAATTAACAGAAGTAGAATGGATACACTGATATGACCTACCTGAGCCTAACGTACTCGCCGACAGTGTACTATGAGTAAGTTGGTGGACTACTAAACACAAACAGCCAGCGCATTCGCGACCGCATACATCGCAACGCCATATAGTCACGTCACCGCGACCTATGGCACCGATGGTTCCTTTGCGTACCGCACGCTTCCGCTCGCGACCGCTCAATAGTTGCTCGTTGAACGCTCGGACGCCCGCCCGAACCGTATTCCTCCAGGCCGTCCGGTTCAACGCCAAATCTTCCCAACATCTAAAATCAATGTTACAACGTGAAAGACTTACCTGCACAACATCCTGGTACCTCCGCTTCTGGCCACCGGGATTTCGCTTACCTGACTTCACTTGTCCGTACAGTAACTGCTTCGGGATACGGTCATCGCCCATCCGACGGACGTGACCGAGCCAACGGAGCTGGTTCAGCATCAACATGGCTTCCATCCCGTCCATGTCCGCTCGCCGCATTACCTCAGTGTTCGGAATCATGTCCGACCACCGAATACCCAAGATGCGCCTCAGACACTGAACATGGAAACGGCTCAAATAGCTCACGTTCCGCTGATACAGTGTCCACGTCTCACTGCCGTACAGCAGGATAGACAGCACCATTGAGCGGTAGACACACAACTTCGTGGCCATCTTCAGGCTGTGATTCTTCCAGACACGCCTTTCAAGACTCCTGAAAACAGCAGTAGCCTTCGTCACACGCGCTCTCAGCTCGCGGTCCACGGACAAATCTGTCGACAAGTTGCTCCCCAAGTAGCAAAAATCCCCTCAGCCATTCACAGTGTCTCCAGCGATGCGAATTTGGGGTGGAGGTACACAAGCAGCACCTCCACCAGGAGAATGCTAAATAAACCAAACCGTCTTACCTGTGTTAATGTCCAACCCGAACTTCGATGCTCTCGAAGTGAAGGATGAAACCAGTCGTTACAGCTCTTTTTCGCTGTGTGCTAGCAATGCGCTGTCATCGGCGAACAGTAGCACGCGTATGGTTGACGTGTGTAACCGGGTTGGGGCGCCGAAACGTCGGACATTCAACAGCCGCCCGTTCGTCCGGTACTCCACCTCAACACCATCCTCTTCAGAGTTCTGAAAAGCAGCTGTTACCATCGCAGTCAAATATAAGCTGAATAGGGCTGGGGCCTGAACACAACCCTGCTTCCCTCCAGTGACGATGTCAAAATCATCAGAGGTCGATTCACACGATTGCACCTTCGCCTTCATGCCCACATGCAACAATCGAACCATATTGACGAACTTACCTGGACATTCAAACTTACCAAGCACCGTCCACAGCGCCTCGTGACTCACAGACTCGAACGCCTTGGTGAAGTCCACGAACAAGGCATACGGGGGCTAATTCCGTTCCCGATACTTCTTCTGAAGCTGTCGAGCAGCAAACACCAGGTCGATAGTACTCCGACTCGCCCGGAATCCACACAGCTCCTCGGGAACATTCTCCTCCAAAACGTTTGCATTCAGTCGGTTCAGGAGGATTCTGGCAAGCACCTTGCCTGCACAGCTCAAAAGGCTGATACATCGGTAGCTGTCGGTGCATTGCTTGCTATCCTTCCCTCTGAACAAGGGTACGATAAGGGCACCCTTGAAGTATTGCAGCATTGCCCCGTGCTCCCAAATGGAGTGAACCAGCTTGAGCAAAGCGTGTTCCAACGCCTGACCGCCATTCTTCAGGATCTCGTCTGGCAGCCCATCCTCGCCTGCAGCCTTCCCGTTGCGCAGTTGACCAATCGCTCTCTGCAACTGCAGCAAATCTGGAGCGAGCGCAAGCGAAGATTCGATACCCTATTGCGGAAGACTGTTCGCAGCCACCTAATCAATTGTAGCACGGCGGTTAAGCAGGCCGCCGAAGTGTTTGCGCCATAGTCTCATGACGTCTTCCGGCTGGCTGCAAGAATAGCCGATGTCCACGTTCACCAGTGCTTTAGTAGACTGGATAGACGGATCGAAGATCGCTTCAAGCGAATCGTACAACGCCCTGTGTTGCCGACGATCTGCGAAGCCGTGCATGCACTTGCCCTGTTTCCTCCACCAGTTGTCCTTAATTCCGCGAACAGGCTCAGTCAGTTGACGGCGGATATTACAGAACCTAGTCTTCTCCGCTGCATTGGCGGGGTCTATTGCTGTAAATTTGTTGATCCGGCAACTAAGAAAATATGTTCCCACCGCTTGCTTCCCCATTTTCCCCACTAACCTGACATGTTTTCCCACTACCTCGCCCACTCCATTTTGTTTTATTGAACCAATGTGTCACTAAATGTCCGCCGCGCGAGTGGCCATTCTTGTCCTGGTCCGCTGGCGTGTCGGTTCACCTTTGACCTTGCTGATCCTGTTGAGAAGCTGTCGATTTTGCTGCACGAGACTATCGTTGCGAACGATTGAGGTTTGCTTTCTGTAATTATTGATGCATTTCGTTAATAGTACCGTAGAAATTGTTGGATTCAATCTTGTTCTCATTTTGGGGATCCGTTTTTTGGGCTACGCGTAACTAAACGGTCAGACGTGAATCGTTACAATTGTGGATGTAGCGAACGTGGCATTCTTCTCTCCTACCAGCTTGCAGATAGCCAAGTTGTTGTTGTCGAACCAATCCGGGCGTTTCTTGCGCTCCACACCAATTGTCCCGGTGGCTGCTGCCGTAATCTGTTCTTTCAAATGTTGCCACATACCATCAGGGGTAATGGATACAGGGACGTTTTGCAGACGAGCGATGACTGCACGTTAAAGGGCAGTCTTTGTCTCCCAGTTCTTCAGCCCTCTGATATCCAACTTCTGCCGTTGTCCAAAAGATCTACAATAAACGGACTTGCGTACGTGGATTAACAATTTAGTCCTGACCAGTCTATGATCCGTGCTCCATTCAGCGCCACGCATCACTCGCGCCATGCGCACCTCACGAATGTCGCGCTGCCGCACAATCATGTATTTAAGCAGATGGTGGCGACCGCTTCGTGGATGAGTCCACGTCGTTATGTCGCTCGCATCTAGCTGGAATCGGGTGTTTGTGACAGCCAGCTCGTGATTAGCACGTAGGTGCAGCAGACGATCACCGTTCTCGTTGACTGAACCAATGCCGTAGGGTCCGAGGACTCTCGGCCAAGCTACCGAGTCGCGCCCACCTCTTACGGTTCGCTTATCATCAAAGCATTGATGCGATCAGCGACTGCAAAACAGACACCATGCTCCCGAACACAGTCTGCCGGGCAACCTATCCAGTAGAAAGTTTACCTAGCGCCTGCCTCCCGCAACTTACCTTGGTCTGCAAGCCTTGTTTCACTCAAGGCTGCTACGTCGATTACATATCGGCTTAGTTCCATCGGGATCAGGGCGGTGCGTCGTTCCGGTAGTTCTGTGGCGCCGCATCCAATCAGCAGTGTGTGCACGTTTCAAGTCCCAATCGTAAGCGTCTTGCGTCCCCGGACCTGTCTCCATTTGGTCCTTTGGGCACTGTAACCTAAATGAGCATTATCTGCCCGGGGGCTTGTGGTTGGGGTGAAGTATGAGGGTGAGTGTTTGGAAGTAGCATATTTTTGCCTATCCACTCTGCCATGTGCAGCAGATAGGGCGACCCGGTTTATCCTGCGCGACGGCCGATGCAGTATATTATTTGGTTTAGTTTGTATCATCATTATTGTAAGTATGGGCTTCGGATACTGCCAGGACACCAAACCTGTGCAGGAGAGCGATTAGGGCCCTCAACCAAAGCCCTTGGCTTAAAAGCCTGTACAGCAAGGCAGCAGCTGTCTCACACACACGCAGACTCGCCAGCATCAACCACCAAGAAGAGGATCGGTGACCATATCAAAACAAGTCCAACACTCACTCACAGGAACAGTAACACTCTATGCACGATCCTAGCAATCAGACAGGTAGTCCGGGCAAAAACAAGCATCTCACCAAACACAGTCACCACGCGCAGCAAACGCGCGCATCTGCTTTATGTCTGGCTGCTCCCCTTTGGCCAATCTGGCAAGGTTGAACCCACAAGGACCGAAGTCCCAGTCAGCACAGCCCTCCCGATCAAAACGGCACGCAAACTTGACCACCACACCAAGGTAGCAGAAAAGGTCACAGAGAGAGAGAGTTCTCAAGCATGCGCTAACAGACTGTCACATTGCTCACACAATCGACCGATTTGGAACAGGTTAACCGATGAGGAAAACGGTGGTTGAATACCAAGATTCTATATGCATTTGCCACAAAGATGGAATGTGCTTCTAATTCACAAAGCGAAACCAATTTCACACAAGACCATCAACCCTATTTTTGACCGAAGCCACAAGTCATGGAGGCAGACGAATGCACTGCGTGCTTTCGGTATCTTGTGGGCACCTCGTACGCAATATTACAAGTTGACGATGTCACACTACCCACGTGAGTCGATCAACAATCTCTAGCGGCTCGCACGAATTAACAAAAACAAGGTTGATTCTAACCTAATTTCAAAGCAGTGCTTTGCATTTCAAGGACGTAAAGTGTATACCACACAGACCACCTATATCATTTTACTGATCCAGCATGGTCTGCAAGCTCTCTGCAGAAATACTAGGCAAAGCAATGGAGTCCGCAGAATCAGTATCAATCTGGCAGAAGCTTCACTCTGAGGCCCACGGACCCACTGAGTGTTCTGTCCAGAATATCGTCCCTGTCGAACGCCAACTGATCTGGAGAACGCTCGAGATAGCTGCTCACAAACACCCAGTCCGCATTCAGAGCGGGTAGGCAACGACTTAACCAAAGCGACATGCCCCATTGAGACTCCTCTGCGATGGGGACAGACCCACAGAATGTCCGAAAACCGATCCAAATTAGCTTTCAGGCTGAAAAATATCGTGACCTTTGGTTTAGAAATGAAGTGTCAATGGTCCAGTCTATCGCAACTTGAAAATATGACCTAGATACCTTCCCTACCGGGCCGAGATCCTGCCTGCTTACCTCTTACGTGGTTATCTATGCGATTCAGAAACCAGTGAACAGCTTGGATGCGGTAGGAACAAACTAATACTTCTGTGGTTGCCACATGACGTCCTGGCACCTACTTTGAAAATAAAAATTAATGTTGATGAGCATCGGCCAAAAACCACCTCTTTAGCCCTAAAATGGAACGGAGAACTGTGGTCAGTTTGATCTTTCACCATCAGCTTTGAAAAGCGCTGAAGGGGGTAAATCCAGACATGGAGCTTTATTATGCCCCAGTAATTTAGGCCCCAAAATCATTTCAGTTTCCAGTGGTAGATTGCGTGGATTGCCACAACTAACCACACAACCTCCATCATCAACGGCGGAACGAATTGGCTCAGACTAACGGCTGTTAATCGAAATGTTCAGCTCATTTTTCAAGTCATTCCGATGGGTTGTAGACTCATGCGCCATTTTTTCACATAGTCTCACTGACACCCGGCCGATGCCTGGTACAACCAGAAATCAAAGAGAACAACATCCGGCTATTCCCCAACCAAAATACTTTCTCCATCTTCTTGGCAGGCTCGGGCCTTACGCGGACTCTTCGTAATTTTGCTTTCCAGTTCACAAAGTCTTCGTAGTATTCAGAATCAGTCGGAATCATCAGGCGCTAGTACATAAGTTCTGCTGCGTCAGCAAAATCTACTTCTGTGGTATCTACGGTGCATCCGTGGAATAGACCTCTGCACAAGAGGCTCGCACAGCTGTTGAAATCCTTGCACAGTGCATAGTTGGGTGACGCCATTGTTGTGGCACACACGCCTCAATTGTCACTGCTGGTTGATAAGTGTTCCGCGTACCCCTATCGTTGTCAACTGAATACTTTATGCCTGCGAGATGTTCTTTGAGCAAACAATGAGCGCAAGTGGGTACTTCAAAATGAACGACCATCTTTCATGGAGTGGCACCGGTGACAGCTGACGGTAATATGAATGGCCGATTTGCTTATGGCGGCATCCACGTGACGCATTACCGTCGTTCGTGGTGAGAACCGTTCTCAAATAAACGGCGTCCGCTAGATGCGTGTAATCTCAATGGCCGACCGCCAGTGTCAGTGCGCAGCGCAAGGAGACAGACATACCACATAGCCGTTTCCGTTCTGTAGTAGGACGATCAACAAACGTCCGAATGACTAGTTCATCTCCGAAAACCGAACAGACCGTCATCAGCGTTTTTGACCGCCTCCTGGCTACTGTCTGTTCAAACATATGACGATAGGACAGAAAGTCTTTCTGGGCTATGTCGACCGACTCAAACCAAAGTGCCAAATTTGACGACAAAAAGACGACCATTCATTAGGATCCAGTGAATCATATTCCGTCCTGAATTGGAGCTCAGTTCAGTCCCCAAAAGCTTCGCCGCGAGACTCAGCTTTATCGTCGCCAGAGACCCTGAGATAGAACCCTGATCCACAGCACCATCCAAGGGCGATAAAGAGGAGTGGTGGGACCGTAAAGGCGCGGTTTGAAGACACAACACACAACAACTTTCAGTCTCGAGAGGGTGTTCGCCGTAGCAACCTGCCGACCTATTTGTTTAAGAGTGTGGTCGGTAAAAGCGCCGGTGTCTATCAGTTGTGGATCGAAGAGGGAAGTCAGCAGAAGAGGAAGAAATTGAAAGTGAGTAGACTGGTATGCCAGAACGATGATATCGCAGGCAGTCTGGTTTATTGCACCTGATCAACGAAACGGGAAGGCGCCATACACGACCTTATTGGTACACTCGAGGAGCAGTTTTATATAGATCCCGTAAAGCGTTTGAAAAGCCCTCTTGTCATTGCGGGGAAAGTGCGCTTAATCATCATAAGAGCGGCAAATCCCTTTTTGCTACCATCTCATGGTGATACGTGAAGGACAAGTTAGACGACAACCAGATGCCCAGATCTTTCTTCAGATCGATTCTCATGATGTCTACAGTCCTGGATGCACTATGAATCATGGAGACCGCCAGAATCTCCACCGAGTGACGTGTAAACACATTTATTTTCATTTGGTGGGAGACTCCAGTCGTCCGACCAGAGCCTGATCGCGTCAAGATCAACCTGTAGTGCACGGGGAACAGTGGCATTCCAGATTTTTAGGTCTTCTGCATATAAGAGGACGTTGGTGGAAATAGAGTTTGAAAGGTCGTTGATGTGAATAAGGATTAACAAAGGGCCTATCAATAACCATTGAAGAACTCCCGCAGAAATGATAGATGGAGACGAAAGGTCTGATCCGGTCTAAACTCTAAAAGTTCTGTTATCAAGAATAGAGGCAATCCAGCGAAGAACCACACTTTTAATACCGTAGGCTTCCAGTTTGTGTGGAATACGGTCAAAAGTCTTGGCGAAATCAAAGAAGACAACATCAAAGATGATGTCAATTTATTTGGCCTCCATCAAACTATCTAAGAAAATAGGCAAGATTGTTAGCGATTTGTACACGGTCCTCAGAAGAGCAGCTTACAATCTCCAGTGGTAGGTCGTTCCAGTAGTTGATAACCATATGAGAGAAGAACTGTGCAGTTCTCAGGAAGGTCCGAGGTCGAAGCTTATAGAGCTTCTCGTTGTGACTTCTTCGATGGTTATCACTTACAAGGGTGAAGAATCGTTGCAGGAGTCCTGTGCTAAAGAGGGAGTGTGTAAGAATTAAGTCGCCGCGGAGTCTACGAAACCCAA
>QNGE01001244.1:137640-180888 GCA_008508345.1 Paragonimus westermani | reverse complement strand
TCTAGGTCTGGGCGTCCTGCCTCAGCCCACACACAACCACTGGTGACGCCTTACTCTCACTGATATGTGTCATTTTATACAAATAGCCCACTTTTCCAAGATATCTGAATAACCTTTCTGTCCATACGACAAATTGTCTTCAACTTGTTCGCGATTACGCTAACTCCCCTTGGCAATTTTTCAATAGTGGTGGATGAAAGACAGGTCAGAATATAGTTGGATTCCGCCCTGGTAACCACAACAACTTTTCACTCATGTTTTAAAGACGTTCCCTGAGTATACGCCTTTTTAAGTCAATTCTACTCACACGTTTACCTCCATATCTACACTGTTAATCCTTTTTCTCACCCAGAATTACGTTCAAATCGTATGTCTATTTTCCGCAGTTCCGGTGATGCCAGCACGGTATGCAAATCTCTGGACTTGTTAGTGTCAGTAGTTGCTGGCCACATACAAGTGGCACATGTTTAGCATTTATTTTCGGTCTTCTGTACCTCCTTATATTCACCGTTGGCTCATAACTGGTCATTCGAAGCTACTTCCAACTTATATTGACCATAAGACAACAACGATTAAAGTTTGTATCAGAAACGGTCCGGCCCCAGACTACTGATGCTCGACACACCTTCTTCCAGTTCGTCCTAAAACTATCATAGTGGTGTGTGTTACAGTGAAAAACAAAATTTCCAAACTGACTGTTTGACCTCTTTAAAAATTCAAACGGCTTCGAGTTGATTACTGTTGGTAAAGGTCGGATTACAGATCACCTTCCTCACCTCATTCTCACCGTCATAAGTTTATCGCACCCTCCTAATACATGTTTCACTCTTTAGCCCGTTCTTTCGGAGTCACACTGGCATGTTCAGAAAAATGGCGGTTTCTCCTCATCTTTTATCACTCACATCCTAGTTCGTTCTACCTAAGACTAGGCTTGTTCCAGGTGGTAAACTCCATGGTTGACAAAATGCGATTCCCTTGATTCTATCATCAGCAACAAAGTTTGTACACCTGCTAACATTTCTGTTTCTATTCATCACTTTAATCGTGCTTGTGTGGTAGGTATGCGGCCCTATGAACGATACAAGCCTTTAGGGTGTTTTCTGGCAGAGCAGTCTGTTTTAGAACCTTGGCCTATAGGAGGTGTAGAACCAGTAAGATTAATTCGAAGGTGCCTTTAGTCTTCCACGTTGTTACACGTTTGCTGTCGATACATGATCTAGTCTGTTCCACAACTGTACGGTCATCCATTTTCCCCCAAACATTCTACAGTTTTACGTACGTCTGTTCGTTCTACATGAGACAGTAAGAAAAGTCAACTCTTATTGTGAATAGAATCTTGTAAAATAACTCAGTACGTTGTTATATAGTAGCAGTGGTGGAAAGGTGACTGTTCATATAATGATAATGTTACTGCTGTGACTTGCTCACGAAATCCGGTACTTGCGGTAGATAGTAGATTAGAGATGACAGCTTGATTATGTGATAAAGCTTTGTTTCTCACAGTAAATTTGGGTTGTTTCTGCATGGAAAGCAGGATTCTCATTCATACATCTGGACATGTTCTAGGAACTTGCTGACATTTTTGAATTATCCCACGGATGAACATATGGTATATCAATAAATCTGCTATAGCATACAGTGACCAGGTGACAATAGTTGCGTCAATCTGAGACTAATTGGAAACTTATGGTAACTATTATTCAGGCATGTGTAGGGCAGCATCTGAGCTTGCTAGTTGAAAAGTGAGTTAAAAGTGATCATTCGACAAGCTGGCAGTGTTTTGGTCGAAACAAAGTGTTAACGTGAATAGACGGTTCATTGTAATTTTGCAGCTGGATGGAGATAAAGTTTCCCATCTAGTGGAATCCAACGGAAAAATGCAAGTGGCCTTGCGCTTGTAGGGTATTCGTTGTTTTATTGAATCGGTTCGCGAAAGGACATTTTTCTCACTAACAGTTATTGCGTTTCACCCTTGCTTGGAGAAAACGATTCGGTCTATATGGCATTGTCAACAGTTTAGCCCAAGGAGAATTCTCATGCTTGTGGGACAAGCTGTATAATGTCTTCCGTCGGATGTCAGACTGTAAACTGCTAAATACGCGCTCCAGGTAACCGGATTTCCAACCTAACATCTTATGCGTAGTAGTCAGCGTCGCTAACACCGAGGTCACTCAAGGTGTATGACCTTAATATTTTNATGATGATGATGAATGATGTGTTGTTTACTGCAGCTCACCGGTTTATGGGGTGGTGTTTCTTAGAGACGAAGCAGGTCCTTACAGGATCCAAAATTGACAGGTGGCACCTGTCAGTTTGATCGAATATGGGGGTGCAGTCATAATGATTCATAGCCACCTTGTTGTCTGATTTCATTTCATCCAGCAGTTTGTGGTGAAGTTGAGTGATGTTCGCTTCTTGGCAGGTGCCTAACTTACACATAGAATGCATGACTACTTCAATAGGCCGTCTTTCTGACATGTTTTTTCACTGCACCTTTATCGTTAAGTATTTTTATGCACACGATTGTTGGCGAGACAACAATTACAACAGCCTTGAGCCTGATCAGAAGGTACTGTGGCTGGGGTTGCCATTCACCTCAACGATGGCGTGGAACATTCTAGAATGATAATAGCTGTTGAAAAGGTTGTAGAGTAATAATCCTAATAATAGTAAAGAAGACTGGGCGAAAGAACTTGAATATGGACTTGTTTTTTTAGTGGTTAGCTCCCTTCCCCTCCTTTTTTTTCTTTCCGTCTTCTTATACATTATTTACTTTTCCTCTTCATATTTGTGCGTTGGTTAAGTATCAGTGATAACCATTGATGTATTGGTATCCGATGATCTTGGTGATGAGGCTGAACCATTAGAAATAGTGTAAATGAAGGTGCACCAGTAACTGCGGCACACTGCTATCTTGGATAGCACTTCTAGCCAGCGGTTTGGGTGGTCATGTGAATTCAGTCAGATAAGCGACAACTCTCCACTTTGCCCAATGGAGTGGTCAGGAGCTTTATATTTCGTAAACATGTTGCTGGTTGGCTACCACGAGGTTTCGCTGAACTGTTGGTGATTCCATTTTATAACGCCCAATGTGGCAAACGATCAGCTGGCATGCGGAGTACATGACCCAACTATGGCAAGCTGTACAGCGCGATTAATTGACCAATTGGTCGTGCACTTCTAGTGTTTTGAAACACGCGCCGGGGAACAGCTATATTGCTCACACGATCAGTTCATTTTATAAAGGCTAACTGACAGAGACAGCGATGACCAAATGCAGCTGTTCTGTTGGCATCCTTTCAGCGACAACGGAACGTCTTTTTGACGCCACAGACGATGCAGACTGGCAGAGACAACTTGCGTCTTTGTTACCCACGCTGATATCCCATCAGTAATGTAACAAGTTGACCAGCTAGTGCGACCCGTGTGTGAAAGTGTCCATAGCCTCACGTGGATTGTCTGTATTAAAGAAAGTGAGAGTGGAAATGTCCCAGTCTTGAGGCAGCACTCTGCGTTTTGAAGGTGCGGAGTACATTCCATGTAAACCAACCCGGTTATTTACCTTTTTCAGCATGGTCTGTATGTCTTCAGCAGAGAGGCCAAGTAAGGCATGGATATCTGCATACTTCATATCAGTCAATCTAGCACGAGGAAGAAGCTCAACATCAAGCTTACTGGATTTTTAGTATGCACTTTCCGGAACGTCCTACATGACAGGATTAAACAGGAAGGGAGAGATCGGACACTGTTGGCGAATATGCCTAGGAGTGATGAACGCCCGAGAAAGTTGTCCATACACCCTTACCCTGTTTACAAGTTGGATATACAGCAATCTTAACAAATTTACGGGTTTTCCGGGAACTTCCTCAAGCAGAGGGCAGTTCCAGAGGACGTTACGAGCAACCGAATCGAAAGCAGCCGTTAACTCTAAAAAACAACCATAGTCAGCAGTCTCTGGCTGACGATGCGCCGAGATCCATCGTAAGGCAACAGTGTGATCAAACTGCCCATGACCCGACCGGAGTCTTCCCTGTTCCTTACCTATATGACTTTCTCTAGGCTGAGTGAGCCGAAGTACTATAAGGTCAACGGGTAAGTTGGACACAGCAAAGAATAGACTGATGCCTTTGCTTTTGTCACGGACTTCGGGCCGTCTTTTTGAAAATGGAATTGACGGTTGATTAGCCTTAAGCTCGAGGTACCTCTTCAGTTCCCTAAACAGTCTGAATTGCTTTTGTCAGTCCTGATATCAGCCTCTCCCCACCATCATTGGAAAGAGAAAGAGGACGGGGATTTGGTCCAACAGTCTTGCCACGCTTCAAGAACTCAAACCGTATAACCACTGCTACTTCCGATAGAAGACCATCTGGGACGCCATTGCTGACCAGTCTAGTTCGTCGTCTACGTGGTCTGGTTGAGGCTAGCTGAACTGTTCCTCAAAATTCGCTGCGACTGATTGACTGTAAGATACAACTTTGTAACTGGCCCATCCGATTTGAAAAAGCCTTTGTATCAAAAGTGAAAGATCACCAATAAACCAAATATCCAATTACTGAAAGTGTTGTTCTGAAACTATGTATCTTCACTTGGCATCAAGGATATCCCAGCAAATGGTTTTCAGGATGTCCACACACTTCTCACATGCTTCTCGCACAATCCCAGAGTGCAGTTCTGTCAACCAAATTGAAGGCTTCCTTGATGTCCAAGAAGACAACAGCTGTTGGCCTTTTATATAACTGGCGGAGTTCAAACATCTGACGAAGTGTGAAGATGTGATCAGCGCAAACATGGCCAGGGTGAAACCCAGCCTTCCCTCCCAGCTATGTACTTCGCACGTTTAGCTTGGATCGCGAAGTACAATGGCTCCGAGCAAGTTTGACGCAATAAGAATCAGGCTAATCTCCTTGTATTTTGTACACAAAGTGTGTGGGCCTTTTTTGCAAGTGCGAACGCTGTTAGCCAAACCCCAGTCATTTGGAACAAATTCCTGGAACATGACCGTTAACCCTTTGATTGACTGGGTCTCCATTTACAAAATAGGAAAGAGGAAGTTCTGAGTCAGGTGCCGTGTTACTTTTAAGAAGCTTGACCTGAAGTGAGACTTCTTTTTCCGAGGGTGGAGAAAAGTCAACGTACCAGTTACCACAGTCAGTGCTGCGGGTGGCCAGTTGAACTGCTGTTGGGAGTGCTCAGCCCAGCTCCCTGAGTGTTTCTGCAGGTTGTGAATGGGCCCAACATTGGCTTAGCAAATTACTTCGCTCATACCTGGCTTCCTGTTACCCATTCCTTGGGCGAGATGAGAAAGCCTTCGGGAGTACCCGGTAGCAACAGCTTGTTCCATCTCGATAACGCATTGTGTTGGCGATCCGGTTGTAGTTGTTTCCGCTATGAAGCGATTCATTAGTTTTTTTTCATGCTTCAACAGTACGTAATCATGTACTATGTAGTGCACCCTATATTAACAGCTATTGTGCCGCTTTTTTTCAAATACTCATCACACCTTGACAATCCGATGGTCGTCTCTGCTGAATACGTGAATAAAGCATACCGGAAATTAACTGCCTTTGGTAGCAGATTGCTTTAGGCATGCTGACTTATTGCATGTTTTTGCGTAACTGAGACATCCCCATTTGTTGGATCTTCGTCATTCTCGTTTTCTCGATCATTTTGATCGTTTCCTGTGTGTGGTGTCAATACCTGGTTAGTAAGAAATGAGCAAACATGGGACCTGCCTAATCATTACTGACACCGTACTCGTTTCAGTGTTGGTGTGGAATCATCTTAAGGCTATGAATGCCTGCATTCACCTAACCTACTACTTTCTGCTATCATTATTTCTATTTAGCTTGTCTCTAGACAACTGGTTATCTGTCTTACTGACTTTCGATTTCCATTCATGTCAACTCTGTTCATCGACTTCGTCTAGTACAGAAATAAACTTTGTGCCAGGTACATGGAGGGAAACGGGTGGACCCACTTACAATATAACGAATTATCCTACTGCTACTCTTCGTGATTACCTGTCGTTTGTAGCGTTGATGCTGTCGATCTTATGCAAATCACGAAGTTTATTATTTCAGTGATGCTGGACATCACCGGACTGTCAACTCATCTGTGTTGTCTCTAGGAAAAGATTCATGACAACGTTCCAGCTGATGAGTGATAATGGACAACCTTATCGAATTCCGTTGGCGATCCAAGTGGTTTCGTAGGGTCCCCGTTTGTCTTCTCAAAGTAAGCCGAGCCATGTCAAGAGATTGCTTTATGCAACTTGGGAAGTGAATATTCAACATTTATTACAACTTTTTTGGCAAACGGATTGCTTATTTAAATTGGTAGTGTAACTTTACGGAAAATTCAATTGCAAAGTTGTTGGGATTAAGAAGAAAACATACTAAGTACAGGATAATAGATGGACCGTACGCAGGAGCACGCGCTCATAGAGATTTGATGCACGACGAAGTTGAGGGTGTGGACATACCTTTAGAAATATGAGAGTGAAGGGGATAAACAGAATCGGACAAGTGACTTGCCTGCTTCTGAATGTTGAGCTGCTCCAAAGTCGGTGAGACTGCAACTCGGAATATCGCTGTATTTAGACAAGTGTCTGGTGAATCTGAAAAGAAGTTTAAAACCTTTGGCTATAGGACGGGGTAAGTGGCCAGAAAACCATGTAGCCACGTGATGAGAGGTACGCGTTTATTTATAAAAGCGAAGGACAAGGTTATACAGATTTGAGAATCACTTTAGACATAGGAAATAATAAGTGAGTTTTCCGAGTTATGCAAAAACATAGTTGACAATTAAATCACGTCAAGTTGTGGGGCACTGTGATACCTAAATGCTTATCATATCAGCACCTGGGAAGAAATTTGTTTTCAGCTTGTATTTGGGGGCAGGTATCAAGAAGTTGCTGGCAGAGTACCACTTCAGAAAGGGGTAGTAAAACTAGTACATTTGGACGTAGTGGGCGATAAAGAGAGTGCACTGGACCAACTAACCAACTCATTAAGGTCATTCTATAGGACGAAGGGGGAGGATATTTCCGAATTCTGGTCGCCAGAGACGACGTCATCTACGTATTTCGGCCAGTGACTTTCCGAGAACGAATAGGAAGCTAACATAAATGAAAGGGAGACAGGAAAATTATGCTTTGGAGAGTGCATGATTAGCGAGGAAGATCCTTAACCATTTGTTTGCGTAATCTGGATCTTCCGCTTGAAGAAAGCGTAGATAAGTTTAGTTTGTTCGTATTCCGATGACAAGATCCGTATCCAGGAATAGAAACTTACCACAGTTTCCCAAACAGGTAATCAATGCTCACTCCTGACAACAATATAAAAATTGTTGCAATTAACGACGAGTGAAAATCCCTCTACTATAGCCACGGCCAGAAAGGAAACCAGTGCAGTGATCCGTTTCGTGAGCCTCTCAATGCTGAATAAGCCTACAATGACTTGGGTTGGCTGAAATCTTCGGCTTCATGGAATTGAGGTTCAATATCAGTCGGAACGTTCAGAGCGGCCTATCACCATTCAGTCTATGACTCACGGATTCACCTGAAAGCGTGCGCCATCGAAATGTGTCAGCTAACTGTGTCGCAGTAAGGCGCGCTATATGGTTGTCAAAGGGGTTTTCTTTTTGGAACATTGGTTTACTTCATCAGTTGACTTTCCACATCATCTGACTAACTACGTCACTACGCTCTCCCGGCTAATCTAATTGGATTCACAGTCGGACATCCATGATCCTTTCATCAGCCGTTTACTGCTTGTGATTTTTTTCTGCACGTATTCTTTCAGCCTATAACATAATTTTAACACGTCCTTTAAACCTTATGGATAATTTTAAGGATTTCTAAGGACAATCGATTCAAGTGACCTGATTTTACGCTTCCTCAGGATACATAATCACAAAGTACATTTGTTTGCATCCTAAAACAATTTTCTGATGTGTTTATGTATATCACGTTACAAGGTGGACCATGAAATGATAGGTGTGCTTTACTGAGGCGATCAGTTCATACCTTGCGTTTTTTTCAGTTTTATGGTTGCACGTCTCCAAATGTCGTATGTGGTGGTGAGAGTTGTGGTATGCTTAGGAAAATGTTTTCAGCAGTCATGTTAATAGCTGATAGATCTTAGCTGTGAAAACGACGCCCTTTGAGGTTAGTTCGTATGCGTGTTCGGTCTGAGATTAGGCTGAATTGAAAATACTGCCACAGAGAGCTGTTGGGGCATTTCGTATCCGGAATGTAACTATTCTTCGAGTGTATATTTTCCTGGCGAACTGAGTAGCTTAGCATGACGTCTGGAGTGCTTCACACTTTACGGTTTCCCATTGTTTTTAACGAAATCGGCTTTTGTTTACTTTTTGCAAGGGAACATTTTGCTCCCTGTGCTGGCCTTCTAAAATCAACTAGCCAGCTATTGCCACCTTTCCCCGGAGTCAGTCGCTCAAGGTTGTAATTGTCACTGTCGTGTGTCTCATGCGAATTTTCAGTCGTGAGTGTGTGGGGTCTTGAAAACACATGCACCCCTACCCCTCGCCTTGAAATTGGTCCAGTTAGCAAGCGAGTGGCACTTAGTGGTGAATAAAGCACTGAGCTGATCCGTATCTTCTGGTTAGACCAATCATGCAACAGTGGTAACCTTAGTGTGCGCCGATCTTTGGGCTCCTTGTCCTCACTTCTGGACTTCTGTCGAATCGTGGTATCACTGTAATTGTGGACACATTATGCACTGCTTACCTGTTTCGAAGTGACTTCATGCAATCTGATAGCGCGGTTTTTAGTAGCGATGTCTTGAGGACTGATCAATGGTCAGGAGTGATTTGAGTCAGATCTACGCAACAATTCGATGACGAAATGTGAGACGAACTGGATGGTGAATATCAAAGGCACTGAAGTCTGTTCCTCAATCCTTTGCACAGTGCGCAAAAGAGAAAAGCTGTCGTTACCCGTGCAGCTTCGGATCGGGACACATAGGTTCGCTGTTCCAACTTTTGGAAGCAGTGTCTCCTCTCTACCAGTTGTATTTCACAAGTACCGATTTTTTGAGTACTTTTTTATTTCTGTCCTTTTCAATCTGTTTGTTTCTTGTTTACACACCTTTTCTTTCTGCATCCACCATCTTTGAGATTCCCTATCCTGTTCACCTTAAAATCCACATGTCGACTGCATGTTAAAATCAACTTGGTTTAACTGTGATCAGCCATCACTTTTCAAATGGCATATAATAAAGATCAAATCGGTTGTTTCCTTGACTTCAGCTTTGATACTGTGAGTGATATATACTGTGGTTAATATCTCATCGATACTTTAACTCGATCTGAGTCTGAACACACAGATGGCTGATCATATGATCGATGTACGCTGAGGTTGCTACGGCTGGGGTTACACACGTAGGCTGGTTTAAAGTAGACGCTTCGGAGTGGTGTTTAACCCGCGATTGTATCTCATGTAAGTCCTACTCAGATTTGTGAATTGAATTAGAGAATTCTTAGTCATACATGCACACTGCGCCGGGTTTTTATACATAGTCTTTAGCTCACTGCATCTTGAACTGTGCTTACTCAGTTTAGCGACACATTTATAGATTTGAGCCTTGGTTGCCTCACCTGCTTCTGTTCAGGCTGCAGCAGGCTGGCAGTATCCAGTTCGCATGAGACCTTTTGTGTCGTTCGGAACAAACAGCCTGTGGTGTAAAAACGCCACACTGAACTTCCTGTTATGTGTGCCGCTGTTATCGGAAACACCGTACATTCAGTGTACACTGATTTCCATTGACACACTCGTTTTTAATCAGTAAACTGATCATCGTTTCGTTACTATCACTCACTCATTGACAGCTACTTGCTGATCACAGTGTATATCATGTTGACCAATAAACCAGATTATCATGAAAGATGGATCGGAATGCACTCGATAAAAGCGTACTGTCCATTTTAGTGGGTTTCATCTCATGTGCCTTTGTGTGGGCATATTTCATTCTAGCGTCTGTTGGTTTAACAAGTTTGCTGTTATGGCACTAATGATTTTTTTATGACGGCCTTACATTTTCGATTGTGTAGTTCCATCGATAATCTCTCACCCTGTTGCCTAGACCAATTGGCTACCTAAGCAGAGTACTGGTCGACTGAATGGACAGTTTGTCAAATCTGTGCCTGTACGGTTATAGACAATGACGGTCTACCATGGGATGCCGTGTTTCCTCGACCACTTTTCTGTCTTTTTTCTGCCTGTTTGCTGTTCTCTATGACTTCCAAGTCTTTACTCACAAACGTTCCTCATGCCTATCATCTTCGATATATATATATATATATGAATGCACTTCTTTGTATAATCCATTTATCTTGTTCGCTTTTGTTTCTTTCCCGATCGTTCTCTCACAGATTTATTTGATGCCCTGCTTGAAGTCTGGTCATATCTTCTCTACGTTTTATTCACCGTTTCAGCTGTTTTCTTGGGATGTGATCGCTTTCACGTTTGACCTCTGCATGATTCTTATGCTTTTGATCAATTGACCACACTTTGCCTTCGTTGGTATCTCCCGGGTTCGTTCGTTTTTCTGGCGCTTCGTCTCTAACAGAAGCCGTACAAAGTGCGACGTCTACTTTGCCATTTGTGTAGCGATTGTCATCGTGGGTCCACAATGAGACACTCTTTGCCGGATGAGCGCATGACTGGTCGACCCAGCCGCGTCGGCAAGGGTAAGCAGTTTCTCGATATTGTACCCGCTATGTCGGGTGCATAGAACTCCACTTCTCTGATATATCAGGATTGGATCTGTATCTTTCTCTATCCGTATCTTTCCATTATCGTTTGCACTACCGTTAGTTGTAAAACAACTTCCATAATCTTTTACTACTGTAAGAGACCATTTTGTAAATGTTTGAGAGGGTTCTTCCCGTGCATCTTACTACCTATTTCAAGCTGTTAATACAATCAAATCACGATCACACCAACAGAACCACTTATATCAAGCAGGTAGAGGTCGGACAAACTACAGTCTTCCGATCCTCTAAGTTGGGTGTTGGAAGAAGGTTGGCATCTTTTTCCGGAAAAGGTATCGGTTCTAGTACATTACTGTTCACCTGCTCCCTTCCAGTACTTGTTTTTGAGCCAAAGACTAATTGAGTGCCATACTCGCTCTCTCTCTATTTCTCACACACACAAGCCACGCTTGTTGTTAATATTTTACCGAGTGTTTACATTCATTGTGATTATGGGGTTGTGCGTAACGGTAATCCATTTTCCGGGATGCATTTGTAAGTTGGATTCCAAAAATTTTCTCACCATGTATAATTATTGGCTCGATTTCATTCAAGTAGTAACTGTTATCTTAGCCTTCCCTCTTTATTCTCTGCAGCCCTCTGGGCAGTAACCCATTTGACACCAGAATGGCTGGGAAATCCGCTCTTAGAATTGCCACCTGGTCATTTTGACTGTGATCACGTATTGATAAACAGATTGGGAATAACACAACGTTGCGAGCAAGTTGTAATGCTCTACGTTTCAACTACCTCGAGTGGCCTTCCTCAGGAGTGTTGTAATCGATTGCAACAATTCGATTACAACACTCCTGAGGAAGGCCACCCGAGGTGGTTGAAACGTAGAGTATTACAACTTGCTCGTAACGTTGTGTTATTCCCAATCTATTTATCAATAACATATTAAACACGACGCCCAAACTGTTCAACTTCATTCGTACTAAATTTGGTGCGGATATCTTACAAGTGATCACGTATCCCTTCGCTCGGTCGACAAAGTTAAGGTGAGGAGACGCAAGCGGTACAGCCACAGAAAAAAGTGGACCAGTCTGATCGCTTTACCATTTTAGGACTGTAAACAGGTATTGCGCGTTGTGCCGTGCAACCTCTCTGACTCATGTTTACTTAGTTTGTAGACAACGATAGGCTCACATCGTCTGGTTAGGTCGTTAAACACCTTTGGACGTAGACAGCTACAGAAAAGGTGATAAGCAATAGTGAAAAAAGTCTGAATAACTACTCGACCATTCTAGCGTTAAAACGTCTAGATTCTCGTATTTTAACAGTAATTGTTTAGTGGTAGTTGCTTAGCTTTTTGCAATCCCGCATGCTCACATGTTGTGTTGGAACCTGAATTGCCCACCCTACACTCTCCATAGTTCCCTTCTAACCAGAAAGTGTAACGCACCTCACGCAGTCGTTTGCATCCAGGCCATATAAGAAAGCACCTTTGCAAAACGCTTTTGTAATGACTATAATTTCTAACCCGAGGGGCTACATGTGTGGATATATATATATATATGCATATTTACATATATGCAATTATTTGTTCTTCGCGTTTGAGATGCTCCTCATATTTATACATTACTCCTATCAGTATGTCTCCCTTCATCCATACACGAACCTGCCCACTCGAAGATGTGTGTGTTGATTGGTACGAACGATAGACACGGTATGTGAATGTAACGAAGGATCGTTCAGTAAAACAAGATATTTACTGTCCAATTCGCACGTTTCTATGCGGATCGTTCGTTCGCATTTATAAATCGGAGTTCTCGTCCACAACGCAGCAAGGCTTGCATGTAAACATACTGTGCTCTTTTTCCCTTTCTGTCCGTTTGGCGATCCTCCCAATAATGGTTTGCTCGATCTCTCTTGTGCGTGATTTACTTGCTATGGGCTTTGACCTTATCCAGTAGTGGTTCTCAGATACCCCACTGAGTGTTCGAATGCTGGCCTCTCCGAATATCCACACATCACACGAGTCTCAGTGATACTGCGAGTTAGAATACCGAAGGTCTTGAGCTCACGGTTTATTCATCCGAGAACCTTAGATTGCTTTGAAATAATGTAAAATGCAAAAACACTATAGACCTGAATGCTATTCACGCTTCTCCGTTACTTCGGTGACATGGTCGTATAGGCTGCTTTCGAATTTATGTACCGTCCAGATGCTCCACCTCTTCTAGTTGTTCTTGTTTTCGTGATTGTCAATATGCAGCACAAGTTTCAGGCCTAGGTTCTGTAATGGAAGGTTTGTTATTATCGGGAAGTTAGCAGACTGGTCGTTCACCTAAAGTATGCTGGTTTCTAATAGTGTTATGATGAACCAGTTGGCACAGCGTTATATCTCCGTACTGGTTTGAAAACAACCTGAACTCATTCGACATTGCATTCAAGTACTTCAGCTTCTTCAGCCAGAGGATTGTAGTTGCAGGATCGGTCATTTTGTTTTCCAAGAACGACCTAAGGCGTTAGTATCTACTGGGAAACAGCTTCACACACAGAATTGCTGGCGGACTGTAACGCGTCAGGTAGTACTGATCCCCAGTGAAGAGTCTGCTGTCCTTTCAAACGCAAAACAAGTGCAATGGTTTTCCATGGGGTTCGTTTGACCGTTTCCATCGCCTCTTGCATCATGTGTTATACGCGCGCATCCGGTCCCTCCGAATGTGATGAAACTGCTATCGACTTATCAGATATACAAGATGCGCCCCTGTCGGTTTGGTTAGAGAAGAACATACCAAACAGTGGGAACAGGTTGGCTGGGACAGTCATGACATCAGAACGTGGATACACGAATGGAGAATTTGAGAACCCATTGGTAATTTGTTTTGGATTGAATATGAATGACTTCGAGAGCACATAAATAGGCGCCGTAACCTGGACTGATGAGGTGGTTTTAGTTCGAAGACGAAAGGTATTTGAAAGTCATCTGTTTATCAGGATGCTGAATAGGGTATGAGTTAGAGAAGTTCGTGAATGATGGCATTTCGATAGTTCCGTTCGTTGACACCTTCAGGGAAATTCATTTAAACGTCTGCTTGAAGCAACTGGATAAGTTGTTGCAAACGATTGACCAGTACACACGAGTACGATTGAGAAGACAGCAGGCAAAAGAGTTAGGTCTTATTAGTCTGAGAGCTTGAGATATGCGCTAAAATGATGAAGTGCAAGGCTTGTAGATTATTACGAAGGCAATATTACCAACTTCACTGTTATGCTTGCCTTTACCAACTGTAGCATCATAGGATCTTTTCCGTTGTAGTTTCCGTTTATTTGTTTTCAGTTAGAAACTGTATCTATCTACTAATTGCAGCACGAGTGAAACCGGAAAGTTTGGGTTCCGTTTGCCTTTTGGCAGTAGACATTTTGGACCTCATCCACAAAATATTGTTCTCCGCTTCGTCTGAGAAATACTTTTCAACAGCCTGGAGAATTAAACCCGGTCATCCCACGACCTGCGCATGTGACTGACGTTGATTGCCTTTTCACGAATGTTTCTGCTTGCGAATTTTGTTTCTATGTAATATCTGGCTAGAATTGTGTCACAAATGCATCAAGTATATCATTTTAGTGGGTACGAAAAACGTTTGTTTTAACTTTGAGGGACTTGTGGGTTTGCGGACAGCCGGCACTGCTATTGATGGTTCGTTAAACCGTTTGCTAACTGCTATCTTCCCAGGACTACTCGAGAGGTAGATCTTGGATTACACGGTGAAAGCTGTGTTCTACAAACGTTTGGTTAGTGGTATTTTAATGTTTACTAGTGTCGGTTCATACTTATCTACGAAACTATTCCACGGAACCAAATCCGGTGTCATTTCAACTGTCCTAAGTGTACTCACCATCAATTGTAAGGATATTAGGTTAGCCCTCTCTCCATCATAAAGCAACATCTTCAGTTCTCTAGGTACAACCCAGTAAAATACAGACGCCATTTGGTCAAGACCGTAGTTCCTTGTGCCAGGCATATCTACATTTCTGACGGAACAGAAAATTCCAGGGAAAGTGCCATCATCAAGCGATTTGCTGAAAGATTCATACGAACTCAACAAGATTGACGAGTGGAACAAACTGGTTAAAACTGACCAGAATAAAAGTTTACGTGTATTCTTGAGATTCGGAGGAGGTCTGCTGATGAATGCCATTGAGGGCAACTTGGAGTCTGTCTCTTCTCATACGCATACGACTACCCATTTACGTTTGGTTCAAACCACCAGCGAACCAGTTCTACGTTCTTGCTGACAAAGTGTTTTAACTATCCTGCCTCTCATTTTGTCTACCATTCCACTTGCCCTTATAATGACGCCTCCATAAGCAGATCGCATCGACGAACGAATAGCAGACCACTTGCCGAAGTGGTTAAAGCTGTTGGTAATGCCACAATCTCAAACTAGCGAACCAACTGCTCAAAATTCCACGTCGTGGGTTACTAAGCAACTTATGGCAATTGTTCACCAATTTCACTTATTTGGCTCTAACGGAACAAGTTCCTACTGGCCTTTACGGAACTTGTGCCAATTCGAACTTAACAGCCAGTGTTATGTGCATGAAAGTTGGCGAAACAAACGGTCTAGTTGCGTGGCACTAATCACTAATTATTGGTATGGTTGTGTGCGTGTCCGCTGTGTTTGTCTTTTATAGATAATCTGCATGCCTCACTTTCAACTGATGAGGGCGTTCGAAGTGTTAACATTCTTCAACAAATATTCTCCTTCTGCTCTTAGGAAGCTGTTATTTGAGAACCCAGTGCTCCAGCTGTATCATTGGCATACTACTTAGGACACACTGCACAATCACCCTCGGTGACCTTCGAAATCACGCAAACCAAGAAATAGAGTTTGCATGAGTTTTGTAGTATACATGTCAACATACGATGAAAGGAGCATTTATATTTAGTGTTATTGATCAGTACCAAACTTACGTAAACAGGAGTTTTCTATCATTGTGATTGATACATGCAGGTTGATTACGAATGGCAGAAGGTTCAGCACATTATTCCACACGGGAAAACAAGTTTTTGTTGATTGCGCGAGTTTGTTTAAAGTGCAGAGTATGATTGTTTAACTGTATGTGCGGAGAAATAACAGAATCTTTCTTTTCTTTCGCAGCCGTTGTACTTTGTTTAGAGGAACAGTGAGTGCTGTAAAATATCCGCACCAAATTTAGTACAAATGAAATCAACCAGTTTGGGCGTCATCTTTAACATGTTATTGATAGACAGATTGAGAATAACACGTTACGAGCAAGTTATAATACTCTACGTTCCAACCACCTCGGGTGGCCTTCNGACAGATTGAGAATAACACGTTACGAGCAAGTTATAATACTCTACGTTCCAACCACCTCGGGTGGCCTTCCTCAGGAGTGCTGTAATCGAAATCACATTAACGAAGGACCTTTGTTAATGTTGTGAGTGCCTCTTACGTTCAGATACATGCTTTCAGTTGTCAGCTGGTTTCACACTTACAAATGACTTCGTAGACTTAGCATTTCGATTCGTCTATGCAGTATACAGAGATCTGTTTCTTACGTTGCATCAGCAATCGTTCTGTTGCATTATCTAACCGAAGTGAATTCCGTTTGAGAGGAAGGGGGGACTTTTTAAAAGACCCCCTCGTGACACGATACCAGCATATTGTATTAAAAAAGTTAGGTCTTGTTTTCGTTCCACCGATGTGCGCTCAAGCGTATTGTGGTAGAAATGACACAATACGGGTTCGTGAATAGCTTTTCTCTAATTTTGATGAATCACTTGATTTGCAAAGTTTATTCGTTCTATTGGTGAAGATGATGGTGATTGCTCACTTTATAACTTACGAGTGAAACAGGTTAGGTTTGCGGTAGGTTGATTCGTACTGCACGAAAATCTAGAACCCTTTTTTATAAATAACGCTAGCATAACGATCTAAAACTAATTTCTGCAGCCGAAATTGTGGTTGTGCTCATGTACCCGTTAGTGTGTGAAATTACATTAGATTGTTGCAGGCAACTGAGCACGGTGGGCAATAATTGGGATCAGTGACCTTGGATTTTCATATCAAGGCCAGTTGAACCGCTCAACTGGATTCGAGTTGGCAAAGAAGTGAGAGCACGCCAGTCATGGGGGCGACGGACAAATCGAGTGGTGATGGACTGTGTGGACGAGAAGGGAAAAGATGCAAACAATTTGACCACGTAATCACGATATTAACTATCCAATAGCTGGAACACAGGTCAATCGACAGGCGCAAGTCATTCCCACGTATGAACCCACACACGTTCACAGGCTGTGGGTTGTAACTAGATTTTGGAAACCTACTTTTGGAGACGCTATGCAGCAAATAGTGCATTTTACAAGTTTGTGTTCCCCTATAGCTACGGAGAAGAAAAGCCGATGTGGCTTAAGTATATATGTATACACACACACACAGTGAGGTGCGCTCAAACATCGTTCATTGAGTGGTATCCTGGATTCAGTTGTTTTCCCTTGTCCGTCTTGACAACCGTGTCCCATGGAAACTGATAGAGTGAAATATACGATTTCGTGTGTAGAAAAATGGCACTGTCGTTTACTGTTCACACCGTATTTCGTGTACTTTGAGGATGGAGTGTGACATGAAATGAGCTGGCCAATTGAAAAGCCACCCAAGACTATTATGGACAAACGGATGCGTAGGGCAGGTTGATGATAAATTCGTCAAACCGCACACATACAACTCAAAAGAGGCCGGTAAATGCTCGAAGTTCTTTCGGCAGCTGAAACAATCCAACCATTTATATCCCTTCAGTGCCATCACCATCGTCGTCATCATCAAAAGCAGCAGTGAATTGGTGGTTGTCGCTGATGATTAGCTGCCAAACAACTGTGACGAATAGTACGAGCCGTCAACTATTTCGCTTACGTTTAGAATGCTTTCGATCTCTGGTTTAAAACATCACCAGGTCATCAATTAGCAATCGTGAATTCCTCCGAAAATACTGTCGTTATCGTAACATTGTTATTTTGTTAAACATCTTTTGTTCTCAGGTGTATGCGTTTCTACACGCATTTTATGTTCGCTCGGGTCCGAACAATTTCCAGTGCCATGTACATTTAGGTTTGTCTTTGTTTTTGGGAATTCATATGAAATTCTGCGAGGGCATAGTCTGTGAATTGGTTGCTCTCGCCCCCGGCCCAGGGCGGTTCCCTCCAATCAAGTTTGCCAGCATAACTACACCACTCTGATATCCAAGAGGCACATATATAAGGCACTCTGAGAGCACTGTTGCCTTATAGCTGCGAAACGTCGCCACACAATTGGCAAGACGTAAGCCGTATCCAGACACTGTTCCATCGGTGACTACATTCAGCCACAGTCAGTACTGGGTGGCATAAGCGCGAAAACAGCGATGAATTTAGAACGGAGACATTTGATAACTGAAAGCAGGCAAGTTCATTCACTCGGTTCTCAAGGATACACATATTATGGTGTTCGGGTGGTGCATTAAGCATGTAAGCTGATGGTTGTCCACGTCGTGCACTCTGCATTGATACCGCAAGCGACTGTCACAGAGTTGAAGGTTACCAAATAATGACATGGTATGAAGACAGTTTATGTAGGGTCCTACTTCTGAGCCAGGATCCTAATGATCCAAGCTGTGTCACTAACTGAAGACATCAGGATAGTTGGCGGCTCATCAGCTTCAGTGGCATGAATGTTATTCTTTTAGCTAGTTGATCTGTGAGCTAAGTGTGATTAAGTTTGTGCAGCTGTGAATGCCACAATGAGGAGATGTTTTGCGGTTACGACTCTGTTGTCTGTTTGCTAATTGTCAGTTCCTTGATTTTGACTGCAGGGTCTTTGTACATTAGGCCTAATTCTTTCTTCTCCTATCTTTAAAAACTATGGTTCATGTCTTCACTTGTTCCACGTTTGTGTAACCACGCTGAGCAACAATTGCCATGCTGCTGTCAGTGAGGGGAATTCGATTCCCTAGGATTATTCACGCACATCGGCAGACAAGGTGACTCATCGGCGGATGTATCTTTTCACGGATAGATCATAAGTAAGTTTCATATCAAGCCGAAATCTGAAACGACAAGCTAGTTGTATGCTTCGAACTTGTAAATCGAGTTGCAGAGTTAATGTTTTGAGGATTTCACGAACCTCTGTACAGAAATGGGTATCATGTCACCTTCATGAGGGTACCATCAAACACATCCAGTTGCCTCATATCTTCGTGAATAAACTCATTAACACTGAATTTTTCGTGATAGCTTTGTAACTTTCTCAAGTATGCCAACAAGGTAAATTAGCCTATGTTGAACATAAGCAATAGGCTTTTTGAACACAGCTGATAATCGTTTTATTGTAATGTTTCATAATGCGCATCCCAATGCTGATGCATCACAACCTGTTTCGTTTCGGTATTGATATGTTCGCCGAGCTTGGCATTTAGGTTGCAAACATTTCATCACCAAGCTAGGTGACATCATCAGTGCGTGAGTGTTTCAGCGTATAGTTTTGAATGTGGCGTTTGGTGAAGTTGGATCGATGCCTGCTCTTATATAGCAGAGTGGGTCGACCTACTGGTCTGAATTCTCGTTGATCGCTTTCTGTCGTGTTTGGCCTGATCCACCATTGGTTGATTTTGTCGCAATTGAGCTTTGACCTGATGTACAATGTCAGGGTTTCGGCTGGATCCGGACCAGCGACAGACAGCATGCCTCAACGCGGCAAGCGCTCTACCAGCTGAACTACGAAGCCACAGTCGGGGCTTCGGCTGGATTCGAACCAGCGACAGACACAGCATACCTCAACGCGGCAAGGGCTCTACCAGCTGAACTACGAAGCGACAAAATCAACCAATGGTGGGTCAGGCCAAACACGACAGAAAGCGACCAACCAGAATTCAGACCAGTAGATCAACCCACTCTGCTATATAAGAGCAGGCATCGATCCAACTTCACCAAACGCCACATTCAAAACTATACGCTGAAACACTCACACACTGATGATGTCACTTCGCTTGGTGATGAAACGTTTGCAACCTAAATACCAAGCTTGGCGAACATATCAATACCAAAACCATCAACCCGAGCTACGAACAACATCACCACTGTTCTCAACCATCAGAAACCTGTTTCGTCTTTGTTTGCACTGTTCAGGTAGATGTAGTCTGAAGAAGTTTCAAATCTGCGACTGTTCGCTTTATGCGCTGTAACTCTCATTGTCCTAGCTACTTGTCTTTTAAATGGCACTTGTGACGGCGATCAGTAGAATTGACATGAAACATGTCGACATCTCGTTACTTTGAATGAACACACAGCGGCTTCTCAGTTCCTACTGGTTACGGCCACAAAGCAGCAATTGGTTATTTTACACTCTGTGATCGGGTGTTTTTCTGTTTGAACTCGTAACACTCTGAACGCATTTCATTCTGGCGATGGCTGGCCTAGTTGCAACACTTATCCACTCGGCTCGTAAGACTAGTTAGCCAGCTTACTGATGTTAAATTTCAGACTGCGGTTCACCGTCAGGTCTTGTAGTCAACCTTGAAGAATGATCACATGCATTTGGTGTTTGTGCTTCAAAGTTACTCTCGGTAGAGTGTAGGCTGTTTGCTTAAACCATCG
Organism: Paragonimus westermani; assembly: GCA_008508345.1. Classification (NCBI taxonomy): domain Eukaryota; kingdom Metazoa; phylum Platyhelminthes; class Trematoda; order Plagiorchiida; family Troglotrematidae; genus Paragonimus; species Paragonimus westermani. The sequence goes on along the minus strand of QNGE01001244.1, from coordinate 160,517 downwards.
GTCAATTGACCAAAACGAAATAATTTCCCATACTTATATGCAAAATTCGTCGAATTATCTGGCCACTAAAAACCCTCTAATCGGTCTAACATCTGTCAACTATTGACGTAACTCACTTCACTTTGAAAAATAGATAACAGCCGGATCACTGTGAGGTTTTCCGGAAGCCAGACTCATAGGTCTAGGTGCAGCTGAAACATGACAATTGGATTTTCTGATTTTTCATTTCATCTTGACAGCCATGAGAATCCTAATTTGCTAAGTCCCCAGTGAGTCTGTTACATTTTTACCACGGTCGCTAAATTCGTTACATCTCGTAATCCTTGTCTCACTTGCTCATGTGTTTTGACGTTCTCGATTTGGAGACTATTCCTGCCGACAGCGATGTCGACAAAGCATAAAACCTAATCGATTATTTTTCCCGTTGGTTAAACAGTCTTACCTGAGGATATACTCCATTTTATTGTGTTACACAATTGTTTTCTTAACGAAAGAAGCTCCCTCTTGTACGACCAGTTGATGAATATCCGTGACATGTTTATCGTTAGCTTGCAACTGTTTTCGACATCCTTAAGTCAACGGTACCCTGGTCTCTGATGACAGACTTTGACGCAACGATGATCATGCACAGGTCAGATAATCGGTCCACTTTGACAACAAACAGTGATTGACATATTAGGCGGCTTTCAGCGTTTTTTTGCTTTTGTTCTAACCGACCATCCGAAGTGTCGACCATATTTTCCACGGTTACTTCTGCTTCAACCATGTTCAATTTTATTTGTAATAGTTTCATTATGATTCCAGTTATTGTGTTGTAGTTCGTGGAAGTTTCAGTCCAGTGTGACCAGCCCAAAACGTCACCATACTCGTTACATGCAGTACCTCAATGTTTGATACCGTTGCTTAGCTTTTATATTTCCATAAGTATAAGAAGAAATACACTTCCCAGTGTTATGATTGTGAAAGACTCGACCTGACAGTTAACTCCCACAAGGTATAGTGGCTATCAGGTACGTGAAACACCCGAAGACGCTGGTAAACCTATCTTGTCCGTCCGATAAGTCTCCGCGTCCGTTACCAATCATGCAACGCTAGTTTGTTTGCTGTCAAGTTCCAATTAAAACGGTTACATGTTTCTGCTTGTCGCTTCCACTTTTTGATCCGGCCGTCGCCCATAATTGTCATTACTTTCAGCACATTTTCTGTTGATGCCGTGCTACTCGCCAATGACGCTCAGTAGTATAACACTTGTTCCCTTTCTGTGGTTCCCTGACTTCCCATCATCCACTAGCGATTAATCTTGCCAACCCAGTGTTGAGCTCTGAATCGACACCTCTGTTCTGGCATTGCTCTTCAAGCGTCTCATACTACTCTGGTGATTCACCGACAGGTAGTCGTTTTTTCATCATTCCACTCGTTCCTATCTTCCGGGCTCTGTCCAGTCGGGAAATATCTTGAACCTGGACAGCCGAAGTTTGTGATCTGATGATGCCGATATTTTTTTGGGTTGAACATGTTGACCTTACCAAGCCTCTGAGCTACTGACCCCCTCTTGCGTCCGCATCCGAGCCTTCCAAATTTCGATTAACTGTTCCTCTTTCACCGAACATTTCTTCGGATAAATTGTTGTATTGGACTATATTCCAGTGTCTTGATTCACCGAAGGTCAGTTGGGTTCACCGCACCGTGGCCAGAACGGGAACTTCTTTGTTCGCCATGGTTTGCTACCATGTGCTTCGTCATCGCGTCTTCTGCTATGGTAGTCTTCGGATGTAGAACTCCGCTTACTCCACTTCGGCGGGTATAGTGTTCTGCCTTAACGAGAGCTGTAAGCATTCATTGGAACTGGGGTCCATTATAACCACCAATCGGGGTTTCCTGATTTCAGCTATTTCGGTCTGTTGCAGAGGCAGCTTCCGCCTTTCAATGGTGGACCTTGTCGGCAGACACCCACCTAAGCCGTTATCGTTTTTCGTTTTCGGCCAGCATGTCCTTTGTTCCATCGTATATCCATCATGCGTCTTGATGTACCTGGGCTGTGTGGCTTTATAACACAAGGGCGTTTTCGTTGTTTGTCGGAGTCTTTTCCTCTTTTGCCAAGAGGTTGACCACTCTCCACGGGACATTGTCCTAACGCTGTCATCGTACTGCTTTGTTAAATACCATAATATCGACTTCGTGTGCTGTTACACTGCCCGATCTTTTTTTTCAAGTGAACCGACGAACTTTGAAATGCGAACGGTTCTCCTTACAGGCCTAACGGCGAATGCTTGATTTGGCACTGTTTATTATCCGTTTTAGACGCGGTCTTCTCGAGATCCGCAGATTTGATTGCCCGAGTGTAAATTGAGGACTGCCAACGACTCCGACTATTGCAGTTTACCGAAACTATCAATATCCGACGATACTGCTGCAACTCTGTTCTGTGTAACCTCGTTCAATCTTCGAAACTCCTCGTGCAGGCGATATTTTCCGTTAGATTTGTTCATCCCGAGAATAGGTGAACTATACAGACTGTTGACTTTTTCGATAACGTCTTTACCTTCATCCTGCATTTGTATTCCCATCTCAGTTCGATGATGTCCATGTGACCAAAATGTACCGGATATTGGTATTTCATGTACAGTCTAGTTTCAGAAGCTGCGTGGACCTTTCTTATTAGTGACTAACTCACTGTATTTTTCGACAATGGGCTGAGTGTACACACTTGATTGACATGCCTCTGGGAGTTCTCTAAATACCATGAAGACGTTAGGTTTAGAAGTGAATTAAAATGCTTAGCTACGCATTGACGTGTTGCCAAAATCCGTAAGTGAACCGAAATTGTTCACATGCTCGATAGTTCTTCAGATCTGTCTCATCGAATTGTAGTGTTATATTCGCGTCAAAACTGCTGACCCACTGTTCAACTTATAGATAGTTCTTCTACCCTCAAGTGCGTGTCGCACGTTGTTTATCGATTTGCACCGACAGTCTTCCTGCTCTGGCTGATTTGTGACTACTTTGCAACTGGGTCGAATCTGCTAGCTCCATTTTACAGTTGGCATTGGCCTGCTTATGATCTTAGTTTCTTCACATTCCAGATCGGATCTTTTCTGGGCATGGGGAATGTTTAATGCGCATCACGTGACTCCTTTCTGGGTACTGTCTGATCGGAACTGTGAGATTTTTCGGACTGTTTTGCGAATGCCAGCATGTTACTTGACCGTTTTGCTTGGCATGTGACTTCACTTTGTCCGTAATGCGATCTCGGTGCTGATGTTGGTGGCGATGGTGGTTATGGCTGGCTTGTAGTATTTGCATGACAATTTGTTCACGGAAATCTTATGCTGATTGTTCATAAACTAGAACAGTGATGCTTCTGTAACGGGTGAACCACTATATCGTCGAGCGCTCTTTTTAGAAATCCTAACGGTTGTAAAAATGTTAGTAGTAATCGCCGAGTTTCTTGAGTGTTTGCTGTCTGTCATCAGTTGACCCTGTTATTTGGCTCGAAAAATTAGACGCTTGAGATCATCCAAACGAAGCGTTCTCCTCCAGTTATCCTATGTCAAATGGGATGACGTGCACAGCACGCTACCATATTGGCACTTACTGCCAAAAATTCAGGACATGAAATCACTTAGTCGCGTGATTAACACGACCGGGTTGTGCCCTCATTTCGTACTCAAACTGAGTCGTTGTGCCTCGTGGACTATTTCTGATTGAGACTATCGTCGTTCAACTGTGCCAATCACATGGGCAGAGAAGAAACCGTACCAAGCTTTGTTGGACTGACTGGTTGTCTTGAAACTGACGACCTTATCTAGAATCGCCAAAACCAGCGCTGTTTTCTTCTGTCTCGTTTTTGCTAAGCAGCACTCATGCGATTGTGATTGGACGCTTAGCTATGGTAATCCCGTCATGAATAAAGTATGGTCAAGTGACACAACAGTCAACATAATTACTTTATAAGAACGTAGAGTAGAGCTCAATTCCCTGTCTTGCCAGTGATGTACACTACAGAAGTGCTCGAGTATGTTGCTTATTTTAGAAAAGGGCTAGCTTGTAAGTATGCTCAAATGCAGAAAACTGCAATCCAGTCTATGTAGTGATTAGTTCACATTCTCACTGTAACTAAAAGAGGAGCCAGACGACTAATTACGAAGACTATTGCAGTCCGAACGTAGCTGGGCTTTAATCCGTGACAGCTGTAAAAGCTTTTTCTCATTGTCAGACCTGCATGTGAAGTGTGCTTTTGGTCATGTAACCTACTTTATTCAGTCACTTGCTGGAAACAGTCGGGTTACACAGATCAGAACAGAATCATCAATGCATCATTGGCAGTTGATTTTCCCGTTTTTTACATTGGGCGACTTGTCCGTATTTTGGACGTAGCTTATACGCATTCTATCCTGTCTGAAGTATCGATATCCGCTATCTGGTTGATATTGTATAAGGTTTACAGCTGTTCTATCGCTTTTGTGATGTTTACTCTCAAGTAGCACGCTAGATCTTATTGGAATAACTTCTAGGCAACGCTAATTTAACTTGGAAACTGTAACGTTTAGGTTGGAAGTTTTTACTTCTGAACTGTTTCCAGTTTTTTACCTGCCTTCGAGAGCTTCCTCACCTTGGTAATGACGACGTCCTATTACTGAATGCACGGTATCGGGTCCCAATTGACGGGATCTTTCTCATAGTTTAGGTTTAGGTAAACTGATATCGTCCTGTCCTCGTTTGATTCCGTGTATCACTGAGAACGAAAACCTCGTATTCTAAAAGGCGTACAAGACAGCTGTGGCCCCTCTTTCAAGAATCGTTCAAGACAAGAGTTGTTAGTTAACTATATGTTAGCTACATGTGTCTTCTAAAGTTACAGACGGCGTCTAGATCATCAAGCTATCGACGGTTAGGTGTACGCAGACATATTGACCACGGAAGTATGTGAAAATGTGCGCCTAATCAGTTGACCATGTGTTTAAGTCGTTATGTTGTTGGTCACCACGATCTAAATTCAGGTGTCTGAGAACTCGGAAAATGAGCCTACTTTACTCAACTAACTTTTTTGAACTGCGGAATTTATTTGGAATTTCCCTTAAGCTCACCAATCTGGCCATCAACTGAACGATATAGCTTAAACGCACCCTGTGACGATGCTTTGTCATAATTGATCGGTTGTGGTGGCTCGGATGAACCTTGTGCTTGTCGTGTCATGTCTTTACTGATGAGTAGTCGGGGATTTGGTTTATTTTCAAGTTGAACATCACCCACATTTGATTTCGGTCGTGCCTAATGTGGGGTCAATGACGCAGTAGTCAACAAGGTTGCCTCATGATTGGAATGGCCGGAGTTCAGATACCCGCCGTGGCAAGGATATGCACTACTGATGGGCTCCAATGAGAGCGAAACTCGAGTCTAGTACTTCTTTTCGAAAGATGCTGGCTGCAAAGTCAATCTGAATGCGAACGCTGCGATCAAACGTGAGTGATGTTCAACTTGAAAAGTATCATGTCTTGTTTGCGCTCTCTGAGTGTGGTTCAGATAAACGCAGCGGTAGGCAGTTCATGACTTGACCTAGAGTGTGGAGATGTTGACTTCGAGTTTGTCTTCATCAATTCCTAATGGCTTCCTGTCCGTGGTTCAAATGACGTTGTGTCGCTGATCAGATGCACCGAAGAATGTAGCTGTAAGTCTTAGTTAGTAGCACACATGCAGTAGCTGCCTTGAACCACTCTTCTTACATCCTTATTTTTCAGCACCAATTTCCACCAAAACACAAAGCTTCAGGTTGAGATCTACAGAACGGAGATGGGGCATAACCTAAAACAAAGACTTGAACATCAGACCATTTGAAGTGGATGCTACTCACCATGGGTCTGTGGTAGTCTCGTTCACAATTAATTCACTTGATCTGCAAGCGGATGCATGTTACCGGTTGTTGGCGTTTGGATTTTACCTCTGCCTCCCTTCACCAGACTGCAGCTGCGGCATTCTTATAGGTGTTCAGGGCAAAACCGTTTGAACGGAATAGTTTAGATGGGTGATCCAAACGATAAAGACCGTGGTAAATGGTTAACTTGGATTTGTCTCTTGTACACGTTCGTTATCGTTGGTCGCCAGTGTTGCGGCAATTTATGTTCAGTTCAAGATAACTTCAAGCTTCTGACGCTTTGTACTGACCAGATGCTTCCCATCGGACGTTAACCTTGACAAAATGACTTTTAGGCGCTGTATACATCGAAGTTTTCGGTTTATTGTGAACGGCTTTAAACTTTTGGAGATAGTTGTTTGTTGACTGTAACATGCAAGCCAGCCGTTTCCGCTCTGATTGCCCGCTACACTTGTGGATCAACTTTGGGTAACGCGGACGCACCGGGGAACAGCATTCTTCCTAAACAGAGGTCCCAACAACAGCCCTGTAAAGGGAAACAACACGAACAAGCATGAGCCAAAGGCTCAGTAAACCAGGCACGTGACTTACACAAACAAAGTAAAACGGTGCCGACATCCAGCTGCGTTACACAAGTCAAATTCAATCCATACGCGCTTGCTGGTCTCGACTGCGCGTTACACTGACAACGTTAAGGCTGCGATCTCCTTCTCTTGTGCCACCCTATCTCCTTTATGTGCCTGTTCAGCTCTCCTAAACACTGTTTTGCTGAGGGCACGTTCTCACTTAATGAATGCAAAGCTAGAACACTGCAAGTGTTATTCAGTCCGATTAGTTTCACAATCACTATGGTGTTGCAGTGTGCCATTGATGCTTCATAAACAAATTGCTTAAAAATTACAGGCTGTCATTGGATCGGGTTTTACTTTTGACTTTTAAATTGTCTTTTAAGTGGCATCTAGTGCCAGCTAAGTGGGAGCCGACCGCACTACAAAGCCATTTCGGTCGATGTTCACGAATTCTCTCCGATAGCCGCTTTGTGGCTTTCTCAATGTAACTTGTCTACCAAAAACAGGTGGAAGAATAGATACAGAAAGACGAAAAGAACCTAGTCAGATTATCCTCAAGGCGTTGAACCAGTACCAGGCAGCTGTCGAATTGTGTGGTAAGTCATGCTGCCATGTACACACCGTCAATCGTGTCTGAAAGTGTGCAGCAAATTATTTCACCGTTAACCTCACTCATATATGATAGGCGGATAAAAATCGGCTTCTACTCCGCTGTCTGAACAAGTTCAAGTTTTGTAGCCGAATGCGAATTTTTATCTGTGAATCTTCCAGGATATCCATTTCCAGCAAGAATCTTTCGAATATACGATACTTCCTCTTGAAGAATGTTCGGTACGCAAATCTTCTACGTTCTCTTCAACGTACAACGCACCAAATTTCTTTTGTACCTTAGCGGGAAAAAACTGTGAAAATGTGTGCATTGAACCGTCCATTTCTTTCTCCTGTGAATGGATCTTTGTAGTGTTCCATCTGATTGACGAAGCAACTCAGCGTCTGTGAATGAGAGTCTACCCCGATGTTCCAAATTGATGATCAACCCTATATTGGGATGATCCCTTGTGGAACTCATCTAGCGTGACCGGGGGATCATCATCGTTTGGGAAAAGATAAGAATAAAACGAACGCTGTAGAGAAGAGCTTGACCAAATTACCCCGTCGAATAAAACAAGCAGATGTTATCGATGCCTCAGTGTTCGTGTGTATGTGACTTACAGGAACGGTGTTCCCAAAGTCCCTATGGGCGGAGTGCCATTAAGACCCATCCTGGACATGTACAATTAACCATATCATGCTTTAGCACAATGGCTGTTGGAGATGTTAGGACAGAACAAATTACGACCAACTCCTTTAAGTCTAAAAGACATCTTCGACTCTGTAGATTCACTCGATTCAGTGAATATCATTAACGACAACGTATTCTTGGATGTGACCTCCCTACTCACCAGTGTATTATTGCAAGAAACTTTTGACTGTCTCTGCACCTTTATTGACGACAATCAAATCGATGTCGGAATCATAGGGAAAAAATCGGAATAACTGTTGTTGTTTTGTACTCATAATGTTCTGTTTCAATTAGACAAGTTGGAGTAGCAACTCTATTCATAGCCAACTCAGAGACGGCTGCAATGTGCCACTGATACTGTGAATAACTGATTTAAAATCACAGGCTGTCGTTGGATTGGATTTTACAAGTGAATTTCAAATTAGTTTCTCTAAGATCCTCAAGCCTATGAAGTGTACATTCTTTCTGTATGTCGCCATCAGTCATTTTAGTTTCTCCATAGGACACTAGTGTGCTGCACTCTATTAAACACTGTCCCCGCCACTCCATTCTTGTGTCTCACTAGGTGGTTACTTTGAGGTGATTTTGGTATTTAATCAATAAATTCCCCTTTTTATTTGCCCATCGTTCTCCCTTATGGTGAGAATGTCCAGATAGTGCGTATTTTTACAAAGTCCTACTGCATGTGTTACTTGTCGCCTAGTTGCGTGGACCGTTACATAAACAAAACCGATAGATCTTCAAAATAAGAACGATGATTCATTTACGTTAAACAGATCTCATAACCTGACGTAGTTGTCACAGTAAATCTCAAGCCCACAGCTTCGGGGATTGAGCAAAACATCTTTTAGGCAAACCTCAAAATGAATTTGTTTTTTTCTCTCCCCGATCTCATGTGATGAATCTCAGACCGCCGTGTTTAATCTGTTATGAATAACGCTCATTTCGGAATGCTTGATGACCACATTTTCCACCTTCCGTTTATCTCGTTTCTATATTTTAACCTGAAAATTTCCGCTTTTTCTAGGTATTCTTTACTGACGAACTCATTGGTAGTGTTAGCATGTGACCTTTTTATCCACATTATGTTGTTGGTTTCCGTTTACATGCATGTTTCCATCTCTTCTTTTTAATATTTTCTCTGCCTCCGACATTATTAGAACGACTATTTTTATATACCCTATTCCGTTCAAGACTTGCTACTCAAATGTGCACCGTTGTCAAACAATCTAGCTAATTGACGAAGACACATTCGATCAGTGTTCCGTAACTGTGTCGCTTATCATCTTGTGTTCGTGGCTATCTGCTGGGTCATTTCTCAGAACGTTAGTGTTTGTTACTGTTTCGTAGTTTTGGATTGCGTTAGAAAATTATCTGGATCTGGTAGATCCTTTTTACGAGCCGTCTGTAAACCGACATCTCTCAGAGTTCAACGCTAATGTGCGTAATGAAATGTATCAAATCGTCTGTCAAATTGTTGGTCACTGTCACCGTTCGCTTGACAGACACATGATCTGGCGACGATAGCTGTGATCTTACCTGAACAGTTGAGATCACCTTGCTTCTTATTCATCTAATTAGACTGAAAGTACATCTTTTATGAGACTGCTAGTTGTTCAGTACTGGTTCCTCTCTTTTGCTTGTTAACATTAACAACCACGTGTGCTGCTGAGACCGTTTTCTGGTTCACTTGTATCGAATCGTTTGCAGCAAACTGCCCTGTTTCCTGTAATCTATTATCGTCTGTTTCATTTCCTGGTTCGTTCGTTTGGGTTAACACTGGTTAGTTTGCACTATGTTTGCCCCGTCCCACATTCGATCCATCAGTTATTCGGCCGTTGTCGATTCTGTATTTGGCCGTATCGATAACATCAACGTGGAGAGGTCATCTGAGGACAACCGAAGTTTGTTGGCTGTTCACCGTGTACGGCCGACAGCGATTCGAATCGAATCGATCTGTGACTATCGCCGTTCGCTTTGTGCTGTTTTGGGTCATGTTTCGAAAACGTTATCCCAAATCTGTAACCGATTTCATGAATGTGACGAAAAAATGCTCCGTTTTTGTTCTATGTTCCTTAGCGGGAAGATAAGAAACGATGTTGAATTCTACTAACGTTTATTGGCCTGTCCTGGTTTGCAATGACTATTCTGTTTGGTACGTTTGTTTGCGATCAGCAGTCTCTGAGACCCGCCTAGTTTAGCTAGGTGTAAAAGAATTTTGAACCGTACAGTGAGAAATTGCTTAACCTTTTATCGTTTCGCGAGCCTTTCGTCTCTTCCCGCAAAATCTAAAGAATTCTTCCTTAACATTTTTAAGCTGCAAAGCGTTTTCAATTGCCTTTTTTTTTGAGGACCTCTCCTGTGTTGCGTTACTTATTTGCTTCAGTTAATAGCCCACGAACTCAGCATACTGTAACTCGAGGCAATTAGTTTTTAACTTACCATTGTGGTACTTGTCACCAATCCCTGTTGAATATAGCACTTATTCGCCTACTGTCGGTAAAAGTTATCCCTGCCTTGTTTTCCGATCATCTGTGTCCTCACCAAATTCGTGATCTGTCCCTAGTTGCTAATGCGTTTGTCACTAATAGCCGATTCTCAACTTTGCTCATCGTCCCCATTCTTGTGCAATTACTCTGCTGTCCCTTGGTTCTCCAGCAGTCGAGCGTGTTAAAATTGCTTTACTGAGTTACACAATATTATGGCCTCTGTTCGACCTACTCTCATAGGAGGAACGCTGCCTTATACCCAAACTACCTGGTAAGGCTAAGCTCTCAAAATGGTTACAAACGTTTGGAGGTTGTATTGACTAGCTCAACAATGTACTGGAAATATTGCGTGTTACGCAGTGGGGCACACGCTCGCCAGTTCGCTATTGTCTGTTATCGTTTAGGCCGTCGGCTTCCATGAACATAATGCCGACTCTCTCCATGCACGATCAACTTAATGCGCATGTGTCCTTCTCCGTTTTTCGACTGCGCCGGAAATCACTGACGTCGGAAACTGCTGTATTGAACCAAAGGCTTTTTTAATTTATTTCCAGTGTACGTTACATAATCACACTAAACGTGTTTTTCAATCTTTGTTGAAGGTCTCTTGATGTTTCCGTTCCCTCTTGGTGTCTGCCCCGATCTGTCCCTGGATGATGAACAGAAACCTATCTGCCCATTTTGATCTCCTTTCAGTCGACACTAAGACATATTACTGTACTATGCTCTACCGGGGATAAAACAGTCAAACTTGATAAGTACATACTGCCATCGATCTTCCCTGGAAACAGAAGTTGTAAGTCGTCGTTCCTGGCCGATCTGTGACTGACTCACTGGTAACGATGCCAGTTGTGGAATTGGGCCCGAATTCTTGCGATTGCCCCAGTCTAACCTTGGGCAGCCTGATCGTACCCGATGTAGACATGACTTAGTATGCGGAAGCTCAAAATTTTAACCCTCTGTCGGAGATGCGAACCACTTACGTAGTACTCACGACTGAGAAGTTGGCGTGGCTTACCCATAGCCGTCGTAATTGACTGCCATTGGTGTATGTTCACAACACTCAGCTCACATTCTTACGATAGGTGCACTAGCGTCCTACGGGTGTTTTATTGCAATGAATGCTGTAATCGTACAACTGGACAAATTTTGTTTCATACAAGAGAGACGGATTTATCTTCTCACATTTTGCATAGGTGTAGATGTATAATAATCTTCTCCATAGCTTACTTCGTTCTCTGTTCCCCATTTCTAAAATGTGAACAGGTCGAAAAGCAACACGACGTCGTAGACCACATATCCGCTGCAATTCGGTCTGCGCCCCCTCGTGTCAACGGGAGGCATCTGTCGGCGCTACCATGGATTTATGCAACCTGTATCGTCTGTCTGTTGTTGAACCGAATCTCCCTTTGATTGAGACATTCCTCAAGTCCCCCAATTGCCCAATACGGCAGGAGCTCTTGCAAACTGCAGTATTGAACTATCAATCGCCCTTGGTGGATCTGCCCACAAAGTCGGTCAGGGTAAGATAATGTTTGGCTGTCTTGTTCTTCTTCGTTTTCCACTGCTTTTTTCCATGCAATTGTTTGTCTTCTCTTTTGAAAACAACCGTTCTTACTCTAATTAAGGACATAGACAAGGACAGCCACACAGTTCCTGTCCGGAGCTCACTGCCTTTTGATTTCTTTGCGGACGTTCTTAGCTGTGGAAGCTAGTTTGGCAGAACCAAGTAGTATCTGAGCTGTATAGAATAAGAACACAATCAGCTTCGAACCAATCTTCTGTAACATCGAGAACGCGAAAACGTAGTTCAACGAGGACTTCGGTTTTCGTGGGACCTGTACATTCAGGCTTACTGCACCATTTCCGACACGTATTCAATTCAAACGGGTTATCCCCCTTCATTTATCTCTAAATTTTCCCCTGATTAGAATCTTATGGAAGTGTATTGTTTGCCGGTGGCGAACTTCACTTATTTGCCATTCAGAACACTAATTCGCTTGCGTGTAGAACTCTTGCCGATGCCCATTCCCCTGTTCTGGTAACGTGTTAGAGCTAGTGAATAGTTTCGCCTATGTAGGTGGTTGTACAAATGTTGAATGTGTGACTAGGGTGTAATCAGTCATACTTCGTAGGTCTGAATGTCGTTTTGCCAACCAGTGACAGCAAAATTACATTGGTCCTTCTGCATGTGAATGTGTTCTCCATCCGTACGCTCTATCTTACTCTGTGTTTGTGAAACTTGGCCTGTTCGGTCAGGGGGTATTCGCATGTTATCGAACATCGAGTCAATGCGATTTCTCATTATTTGTTTCACTGATTCGAATACCTGCTTCGCGTGCAACTGTATATTGCACATTACAGTTCACAATATAGAATGCATTTTGACATTCACGCAGTTTGAGGCTACTACACGAAGATGGTGTATGTATGTATGTATGTATGTATGTATGTATGTATGTATTCTGGATTTCGTTAAATTTGTCGATCGTCTCCTGAACAACGCTATATGGTTAAAGCCGGAATGGTCGAGCCATTACTGAGGTTTAGCTGCATTTCTCTTAACCCTGCTTCGAACTAGGTGTACAACTGTATGCCATTCAGGGCCATCCGGGTTTAAATAACTGTGTAAATTTGTAGAAAACGATTTTGCTACAGCTCAGTGGTAATGACGCTGCCACGTGATTATGCTCGGTTCCCGTAACTGACTGCTTCTGTCCATTGTTGAATGACTTGTCAATGACCAACCTAGATAAGAGAAACACCTTATGGTGTGCAATGTGGAAACTTTTGCTTCGTTACAGACCGAAGCTGACTATCAGACCACACATTTTGGACTTTGGTTTACTTTTAGTTCGGTCGTTTTTGCCTACCATTGCGATTATTTCAAACTGTTCTATTCTGCTTTTCTATCTGTCAAATAGATAGCGGGGCGGTCGAACTTCTTGATAGCATTTTTGGTTGTTGTGATGAGAGGAGACAAGAAACGATTGTCTGTTGTCTCATGCATGGTTTGTCAGTAACCGGACCATAAACTTGATCGATTAGAACGAATATTAGTTCCGAGATAAACGTCGTATGTGAAAAGGACGAGAATCCATGTTTTGTATACCACCTCATCCCTTGAGTTTGGAGTTTGTAAACAGTGTCTGAAATTTGTCCCACCGGGCTTTGAGGCTTCCAAACCGCCTTTTATTTCCCAAGTCTGTTTACTCTGGTCAAATTCATTACCTTTAACGAAGTTAATCGTTCTTTCGGCTAACTGTTAATGACTTTTACTGAGTGAATGTTGTGTTTATTCCACTCCACCTTTCCGTTTATGCGTTCGGACAATGTTGCATCACCAATTGCCATAATGGATTTTCCGTAAACTGGATACTAACCAATGTAGACTTAATCCGAATTCCAAGTCAGACCATTATACTTCGAATATTGCTTTTTTTGAGATGGGGGAAGAAAATAACTGAAGATACCCGTCGTTTGCAACGTTTTTGTTGTTGATTGGTCGCTTGAATGGGAATACTTTTTTGCGTTCATTTTTCACGAAAGTATGCTTTCCAAATTTTTGCGTTGTTTAGTCTACTGGCGGACAATTTCTTGAATAGGGACAATGGAGCTATGCGTTCTGCTAATCGTGTTTTGGATGTGATAGAGTATTACATAGTTTTTGAAATGTTTATCGGATGTTTAAATTTTTCTTGATGAATGCCTACAGTGACAGGCGAAAACGGAAAGCAGACGTTCTGGTTAACTCTCTTCTCGTCTTGCACTTACAATGTAGTTAGAAAGAAGGTATCAGCAACTTGCAGCTATAGAAGTGTGAGTGTGTATCTTTAGAGATGGGCAACTGCATGCTACAAAGAAAATCCTTGGTTGAAATTTTTTCTGTATATATGTGCCTATCCGACAAAAAGCAAAGTACAACGAGAAACATTTACTGGTGGCTATATCAGGGGTTAATAAAGGATGTTTTCACGTGTCACTTGTTCCTGTTTGCATCTTTTGTCACAGCGTGTATCTATGAGCCAAAGATCTTTGTTTTCAGAAACAAAATCAATCCGTAATCAAAATCATCCTTTATGATCAAAATATGCTTACATTTTTGGCGTACCTACAATCTTCATCATACAACTTAAAGCAACCTGATACCGGTCTCCTTTACCGCAACAGTTCAATACTAACTAACGTAGGTTAAAAACTGATCAGTGTACCTAACACTAGATTCTTGCGCTAGGTTCAGGGAGAATGACTTGCGGGAGTCATACGGAAAAACGTCCACGAAGCTTTATACGTTTCTCATGGCGTCATATAGTACACTTTTTTCATAAAGTCCGTACCATCCGAGGCACGAATTGGAATGTAATACCAAGCAACGAGTGCAATTTTGCTATGCTGTTTGATCGATCGTACAGTTTTTTCAGATATCTTGCCTGAAAAGGTGAGCTATAATGTACGTAGTCCGCTGTCCTTAAGCGTGAAGCTGACGAACTTCGTCCACCATTTTGCCAAACTGAAATAGTGACATTCACACTTTCCGGACGTTTTTACGTTTGATAAATGGGAGCATATTTTTGTGGCAGGAACTGAGCCTCCGTACTTTGTCGGTGTCGCTGTTAGTGCTAAATATTGTAAGCTATAGTGAGCAAATCAAATATTTTTCGTGCACGCACAGTTGAAATCAAACATGTTCTCCTTTCATTCACACAGCTTTGTTGAATACGTCTTATTCACATGTACTAAAGTTGTTTTAATTCCAGCAGGCTCATACGTCACATCATCTCTTGTGAACTTCTGAGAAACCCCTCGAATACACAAGGGGTGACCAACATTGTCCTTAATTGTCAACAACCGGCATTCTCATTTGACAGAGGCTGATCTTTTTCGACTCCGGAATGATGGCCGGTGCCGTGATAAAGTCCTCCTTTTGATCAGTGCGTTTTGAAAGATAAATTTTCAATAAACAAGATGATAAGAGTAGGTTTCGAGGAGACTGCTCTGTTAACTATATTTAGGAAAACATTCGTTTATATCTTCAGCTCAGTTCACAGATTCTGCCTGCTGGGAAATTTCCACTGAATACCTGCTCCTGATTTGAAATGCTCTATTTTTCACACAGTTCAGGCTAGTAATCGTCGAATAGAACAATCAGAGTTGAGCCAGTATTTCCTCAAGCTGAAATCTTTCACTCTAGAGAAGGGGTTGGGGGTGGATTGGTGGTGGTATGTTTAGGCATGTGAATGGCCTGTGACTGATGTTTAACTTGATAAGGGAAGGAAACAAGCATTTTCCACCTTAGATCGATATTTTCACATTAGGTATACAATGAAGTCTCCGTACAACAACCACCATTTCTAAACCGGAAGGTATGAAGAGGTTTAAAGAAAAGCCGTAGACTTCTTAGATGACAACAATCAGGTAACTTGAAAAAAAAAACATTTATCTTGGTTGTTATTTCCGGATATCCCGCATATTATTAACATTAATATTCTACTGTATCAGCGAATTTCTTTATTATCCCTCTCGTAGCCGAGCATCCAGCATAATTGCATACCCTACGGATCAGTCACAGTTTTTACCCTATTCATCATTGTCTGTGTGTTTTTCATTGGGGAGTCAAACAAATCATTGTCTTTCGCATATTTGGCACCCATCAGTTTATTACCTGGCAGAAATTCCACTCAAGGATCCTCAGAATCGTCCAGCGCTTCTTCCAGGGGATATTCGGTCATGTATCTGAGTCTGAAGGGCGACATTTTTCCCTCCCTGGAGAAGTTGAGAACACTCTGTTATCCTCAGTTTAATGTACACTTTGCCTCAGAGTACAGTGCTTTCAATAAATGGACTCATTCCAGTGCGATAGAGGCTCTCCCAATGAGTACGTTTGACACTCAAATACTAACCACCTTTACTTCCAAAAATGATGCGGTTGTTGCCTGAAGGAAGAATGTAGACTCCCCAGTGTTTGTCGCATAGTGAACCTCAGGTTGACAAACCTGCCTGTTTCTCCTGTGTCTGATTCTCTGTTCCAGAAACTACCGCATTAGGGAAATTATGAGCATTTTGAGAACAAAGTCACTAGCACTGTGGTCCACACTTTATTATGACACTTCTTTAGGAGGCGGGAATGATTACTGATTGGCCTCTTCAGAATTGAATGCGGCACGTAAGTGTGTGGTTCAGGCAGTAATCTCATTACCATCGTTGATAAGAGTGGATGGGAGAAAGTTTGAGCCTTGAGCCTTATAATGTTTCAAAAAAGATGATTTGGGACACCCATTTGGTTCCCAGAGGAAGAAAATCGATAACATTTGATCTAAACTCACAGTTTTTCCATTGTCGACAGCTGGATGAGCTAGTCCGGAGCAGTTATCTTTTGTTTATGGTTGGTTTTTACAGTGTAACATCCATTTGACACCGCCATCTCTCTGGATGAAATGAAGAATTCGGTGTAGAGTTCGCAAGATGTGCACAATTATTTCAGCTCATCTTTAACTATCGGGATGTGCGTTCACATCACCTGCAAACACATTTTAATCAGAATGTTTAGTCTGTCCGAAAAGATTCTGGAAGACAGTGAAGAATCCAGCTTCAAGTGCGTCTGAGTTGCTCTGTTTAGACGTATGCACATATAGACAGTGCCTTTGTGGTCTCTTCAGACAAAAATATATCATAAGACTAGGTCTGATTTTGCGTTAATTACGACTCACTGAGATCCACTGGAATTAGTTTTGCTCTGCCTTTGAGACCGGTGTTTTTTTATATTCGTTCTTGATCACGAGATACGGCTTCGCCAACATCGGAAACCGCGAGAGAAAAACCGTTAACTCATAGCATACCGAATTGGAGTAAATGACAGTTTTAGGGTTTTGATGTGGTTTTCAAAGAAAGCACACATCCGGTTGTACAATCGGGGGGATGGTCACTCAAATAACTTACTGATTTATGTTGCCAGTGCATGGTAACGTCAAAAGTGTGAATACTGGGAAATCATTTTGACTTGAAGAAACGAAACTCGGAAGAAGCAGAGGAGAAAGGTAGTACGGTTAGTTGAATTGATTTGTCTAAACAACGTCGACTTCGTATGCCTATCAATTGTTCATGCCGCGAAGAGGCCTGGCTCCGAAGTCCCCACCCACTGATTCTGGTTCAACAGTCTGACCTGTGAGGCAGTGGATTATAGGCTGTTCTTGGGATATCCTACTCGAAACCATTGACTCAAAGTTCGATTCACGTGGCAGTGATGGGCCAGCATAGTCAGTGGATACATTGAGTAAGACAGTGATGTTTGGTTCCGATTACCGCCACCACCCGTAGACTTTCCGAGCCACCCCCGTTAAAGCAACAGAAGAGGTCACACGAGTGTTAGAAAAG
This sequence comes from Paragonimus westermani, assembly GCA_008508345.1. Taxonomy (NCBI): domain Eukaryota; kingdom Metazoa; phylum Platyhelminthes; class Trematoda; order Plagiorchiida; family Troglotrematidae; genus Paragonimus; species Paragonimus westermani. The sequence goes on along the minus strand of QNGE01001244.1, from coordinate 142,934 downwards.
TGGTGCTCCTCCTTTATGACGTGGAACACGCTTTCTTTGGTCTTGCAATTAAGTGTTCGAACTGGTTGGAACGAAATTATAGACGATTGTTTATTGTGTGCTATACATGAAGTGACGGAGAGCAACTTTAGTGGCAGATTCCCACTGCAACGTAATGCGTCCTTGGCCATTCAGTTAACGGAACAACATTCTTTGACAAATGAATACATCCAGCAGGCGGTTACACATGCATCGACGAAACAAAGTATGGGGCGATTTAGCATGGACTTTTTTGTAGTACGCTTTTGTTCTCTTTGGGGTTGCGTTCAACGCAATTTTTTGGGGGTTACGCTCATGCAGTGATATGGGGTGATTCCGAGATCTGTGTTACACTCACGGCTAAGGATTGTGACCGCTTGCGGTGAAAGATGTAACATTCACGGACCTTATCATCAATGTCTACATTCAGTCACACATGCCGATTGGTAATTATGAAGTTACGTCTGGTGTATTCTGTAATGATGATCGAGTGCTTTCATTTACTCCTTTCTCGAGGTACATTGATTTCGGTAGTTTGGCCACTTTCTAAGAATGATTGTCAACCGCCTGCTGCGTTGCTGTTTCAATCAACTGGTGTAAGATTTGAGGTGGGCCATCTTTGGCTTGGTCTGGCGATTTGAAAACCCTCACTAGTGACCTAATCTCTGCACACTAGGCTTTTCCACTAAGCTCCGACCTTTATGAATCAAAAACGACGGTTGGAAACGTTAAGATTGTTAGCAGCCGGTGAAGTTCTGTGGCATAGCTGCCACCGTTGTTTGGCTGAATTTTATTGGAAGTAAGTGCACTTCCTCCTCGAGCGAAGTAGGTAATGTCGTAAAGAAAGGACTTTCACTGTGTAAAAACATCTTGAGCGTATGAGATTAAACGTGAGGTTTTTCTTTGCTTCCTTCGTCCTTCCATCCGTCTGATCTAGGGCTTGTTCTTCTTCTATCCGTGTGGGTGTTAACCATTGTTGTCGGTACTGGCACATTGCTGTACATATTCCTGTCGGGATACCCAGTACTGTTCTATTTCAATTTCAGCCGAGTCTCATTCTCGTACGGTGTGAGATTCTAACGAAACTTTTCTGCAATCTTTTTCTCCAGATTTATGGAGCTGATCGATGGGAATTCGATGTGTTTTCTTTCAAGCGACAATCATCAAGTAAGTCAACGGGTAGGGTAGTAACAGCAACAACAGCCACAGTAGCTACCTTCATTTTGATGCTCATTCGGCACTCATATTTCAGCCGTTTGCACTAGAGCGTACTAAATTTGATCAATCGGTTTCTGACTCTGTACTGACGTTTCCCAATCTGATTAGCTGGTTCTTCTAGTTGGTTTAGCTTGTACTCTCAGATGAGTAGTGTTTTTCCCCCGGATTTACTCAATCCTTCCAGCTCAGTTTCGTGTGATCGGTTTTTTTCTGTTCCGTCTGATCAGTTTCTCTTCCCTAAACCTATTGGTTGGGTTCAACCGGATTTGAACAAGCAATGTAATGAACATTACCTTATGTCAGACTGGTTTTGTTTGCTCTGAACCGAAATAACAGATCGCTGATCAGGTCTTACTTTGGATTATGATAAGACGAGATAGAGGGAGTTGTGTAAAATCATTTTGTTGGTCAGTGTGATAGTCGACATCGTTGCCACTGAGTTTCTACAAGTTTTGCAGATCAGGTGAAAATTCCTGGACATAAGTCGTACGTGTTTGTTTGCCTAACCTTAATTTTTATACTCTCATCTATGGCCAGTTTGCTTGCTGAAACGTTTCATGTAAGCTGTAGATTTGCTGTCTGTCTCACAGATTGCTACTGATTTTACTTATTTTCAAGTCATGTCTTAGACTTGCTCTGTTGTACTCTACACTCTTTCGATCCGACTTTTATACTAGGCCGACACTCCGAACGGCAAGTTAAGTAACTCATATGCTGGTACGTCTGAACGAGCAACCACCACCATACATTTGGAAGCGTAGGCGCCAACTTGTCTGAACACGCATCCGACTAACCTGACTAAGTGGTCTCATGATCAGTGAAGCAGACCATCAGAAACATATGTACACGTCCGAATTTGGCCTGAAAATCATACGACCAATGACGAGATGGAGGGTGAACCTAACTTTTTTGCCTAGGTAGACAGAAAAACAACTTGGTACGCGAAAATTGGGAATTCTAATGAGTAGTTAAAGTGTAAAACCTTTATTAACAATCTCTCACACCCTTCCACTTTCGAATGCGCCATATCGGACCGATCGATTTCTCCACGCGGCGCTGGCTACACCAGCTGCAGTCTCGCTCGACCATCACCTAGTCACTGTGTGTAGTAGTTTCGTTGCTATTCTTCTTTTCTTGAATTTAGCAAGTGCTCGGACTGATTGTTTTTCCCAGCTAAGCATTGTTGTCTGTGTGCTCTTACTTCTGTGCTGTGTACAGCTGCTTATATGGGGAGTGTACAAATCAGTACAGTGCTCTACCCGGTTGACTGAAGGAGTGTGTGCGGAAGTACGGTAGCTTCATTCGGTAACTTCAGGTAGGTTTGAGCCTCTGGGCTAGACAGGTGCTATCGGTGTTTGACACTGAACACCTTCACATACCTACCCAAGCGTCATATACGTTCGCGGTGTGACTCTTTTACACCCAGTCCTCAGGACCCAGGAGATTGACGTGAGGGATTAGTTTGAAGAACCGAAACTGATCGGTTAACGAGATAATTCAGTCTGACAAACCAATGGTGACATAACTGTCTCTGATTTCTGGTTGGAAATACCGCATAAATTTTAGTTTTGTACAAACACCTTCCTCTCATTTAATTTGAATGTGACTCTTTGTAACTAGTAAACCACCTATAGCGCTTGCCGTCTGTGTAATCACGATGCTCGTTAGTTACGTTCACGGAAGCTATTGCTAGTTATTAAGGATAACCTCGTCATAGTGTTGTACAATGGGTAGAGCCGTTGGCGAGTAGTATACTACTCACAATTCAGGAGCACATTTCGTAACTAAAAAAACAAGTGTCAGTGCCAGAAAGACGAGGTACCAGAAGTGACTACTGAAGTAGTGTGTGCGCGCTATGGGGGGCGTGCCACCAAGCGGAACGACAACGTATTGCAATCCAGTGTGTGTGAATGTGCATCAGCCGTGAAAATGAGTGTACGTGTCCGTGGTTCTATGTTTTAGCATAAGCTGTACAGGATTCCTCGCAATAGACAACATTCCAGATGATATAACACGCCTTTTTCTCTGCCAGACGTTCTATCCCTGCTCGGATGCTATACTCGAATCCTTGCTGTACGGCTTCACCCAGTCTCTGAGCGCGTAGTCGGGAAGAACACAACTGCAGAAAAACACATTTTAATGCGTTTCCAGTTCGACAAGTGAATGAAATGCATGTAAATATACATCATGAATTAGTCACCAAGTATAGCCAACTATACGTTGACCCAATATCCGGTGGCCCATTATGGTCAATTCCATAGCCGTTGCACTCTGATTGGTTTGTCGGGTTAGCACGATACCCACGCCCACATTCACGCCTCATCCTGCTTGGTTCAACTGGAAAAACTTGCATGCCAGTGTTTTTTCGATGAACGATTTCGTTAGCCGTCACTGATGCCCTGATTAGGTATTTTGACGATGTCGTCTTCTAACAGCAGGCGGAGCGTCTTTTGTGGTCACAACAATAGTAGTATAGACCTTGAATGACTTGATAGACACCAAAGGCATAGTGGTCTGATTGGTCAATGGAGTCGCAATGTGTAATTCACGGACTTTCGGTGTAGCTTCATGGCTCGGTTGTTAGAGTATATGCCACTTTGAAACATTCACTTTCTGCTGCTAGTTCGAAGCCGACCGAAGGAACTTTTTTTACATATGAATCTCTTAATAATCAACAGGTTTGTCGTACTACTTACCATTAGAACTTGATTTAACAACCTGTTACGTAACACTCATTACACGTTAGCATATTCATAAGTTCCACTTTTGTTTTTGTAGAAACGATTTTTGCTGCTAGTCGCAGTAGTGTTGTTCACTACGAGGACGTTTGGCAGGACTTTTACTTACGTTCATTTCTTTTTCCCATTCCCTTTTTTCTTTTGTTAAAGGCGAGCTTGTCTGTTGTCTAGGTGTACATCTATTTGAGGCGCACGACTTGTTTCATCGGCTTTGTCTCGATCGTTTATCTGTGATGCGTGCTCTGGGTGAGTTTACTAACCTGGTTGTGCATGAGCGACCCCATTGATGTTACTCCAAATGGGAAGTTGGGCGAGGTTTTGTACATGTCGTTTTTTAGTCTGTTATCCGATTTAGTTATAAAATGTGTGAACAGTTTTTCCAAATATGAAAGAACAATGCAGATACCAGCTTGTCATCCTAATTGATGTCGTGTAATGTTCGATTGACATTGCAGTTAACATTGACCGCCTCTGATAGATTTCCAAATGGAAATTTCGAAAGACAGTCAATAACTTCTATTCAGACATCTCAAGTTGATTCACTAAAACAGCCCACCGTTTGTTAACCAGCCCGTTTGTCTAGTATGTTACATCAACGGCTGGTGATGTATGAGAAATGAGGTAGCAACTCGTACGGTCGTATTAATAATGGTCTCCATGACGGTAGTTCGTGTATGGTGACAAAAATATGCTGACCTAACGTTTATGAAGGTTATATATCAGACACTCGTGAGAAAGCTACTTATGTGTTGCTCTATGTCATACCCACTATGGATGAAAGATGTGTCTTCATATTAAGTTGTACGTATCGGTCCTACGCATTTGGGCAATCCATAGCTCGTTTGGAAAACTGGTATTCAGTAGTGCTGCTCAAGTGCGTTCATCCGCCTCGTCATTCATTTCAGACAAATCCATATTCGTAGACCTTCCATGCGTTGCGTCCCTAGTTTGAATCAGCGTATAACTTCAAGCTAATTCGCCTTGGAATTGAGCCACACGGTAGTTCATCAGTTTCACTTCAAACCGTTTTTCCGGCTACTCTGTATTGAATTGGATGTAAAGTTCATCCACTTATCTCCCATCTGATAAAGGCATCTATAGATTACCGGCTCAGTTTGCGTTCCTTCTTTAAATTTTTTTTGAAGCTGCGATCGAATCGGTCTACTGGAAACGCAATCCTTACCATACGGCTTTACACGCGGTCGACGTGACTCAGGCTACTCATTGTTTCATCTCACAGCCCAAGGTAAGCGTGAATTTACTCATTTACTCGTATAGGCTTTCATATATATATATATATATATATATATATATATATAT
>QNGE01001244.1:126660-137440 GCA_008508345.1 Paragonimus westermani | reverse complement strand
AAAGTCTATGAATATGTGCGTGATGGACGACCGATTTCATAGTCTTCATTTTTAAGAGTGTATAATGTTCTTGCTTTATTCGAGCCTTTCCACTGTCAATGGACGTAACCCCATTGTTTAATTGATGCTGATTCCAATCATCCTATATCGTACAGTCTTTCGCCATCATGGACTGCAGCATCGTCCTACTGAATAGAACGAAAGTCACCACTAGAACTCGTGTATGAATTTACCGGTTTCATGAGTGTCCACCTCAACGTTGTACGCATTTTCAGTCAGTCTTTTCTGTGGCTCAATGAGCTTTTGACATGTTTGATCTGATAAGTACTCATCCTTCGAACGAGAAGTGGCGAAAATCTAGTTCCTTTACAGCACTGGGAGTTACAATTTGCTCCTTGTTAGAGCGGTACAATCTACCTTTGTCAGTCGTTTGACTGACTACGCCCGTTTCACCTGCACGGTTAGCCTTCGAATCAACCAATCCCCTATCCAGCTCTTATTCATCCGAACGGAGAGTGAAGTATTCGTTCAGAATAATCACCGAAAGTCATTTCGGTTGTTCAGTTATTTCAAACATTTCTACTCACGAATCCCGAATAACTGTGTTCTGTTGTCCACACAAATTGGTGTGATACTTCATGTTTGTCACAGTACAACCGATATAGTTGGCAAGTCCGCTTGCGGACAAATGACGGAATTTTTTAGTAACATGATTGGAAGCAACCTTGTTGAATGGTTTTTAATGGTGATTAATGAGTTTGAGGCTGGTGCATTAGATCGCGAAAATCGATATTGGTGTCCACTACATCCTTGAATCGTACAACTCTGCAACCGTGTGCGATTAACTGCCACAAACAACTGCCACAAACACATCCTGCTATGGTTCGTAGTCTTTCGTTAACAGTGGTGTGAACCACATCAAGTCGAAAAACAAGTCCAATTGATCAGTGATTGGTCGACTCTCTCTTCACATCGAAATCCTTTCCAAGCCAACATCGTTGGATTTGCGTCCCAACTTCTTCCGCAGGTTTCATAATCGTAATTGGTGCTATTTCACCACGTCCTACACATCCTACATCAACACGTTCCTCAGCAAGCATCAGTAGATCAGAAAATAAAAGCCCGCGATTCTGACCAGCAACTTTTGCGAAAGTTTAAGACCATTTCAAACGAAGTTGAAACGGGACTCGTTTGGCAATTTTATCGATGCCGCTGGTACTGGTTAGGTCTGGATCGCGTATGGTTGTGTGACCGTGGCGTCACACGGGCACATTTGCTATGCCGTGTAAATCAATTCTATCTACTCTTCAGAAGACGCACGGGATTTATCCGAAAGTTCGTCCATGGAGATCTTGACAGCCACTTATGCTTGTCTACAGCGTCTGAACAGATTACTCTTTGCCAGTGTATACCCTTCATTTACACTGTACGACTTTGAATAACGGCTTTGACCAGGCCCTCACAGAACTGAACGGAATTAATTGATCGTGTACTTCTGTCAGTCATTTCCCCCTCGATCACAATTTCACATTCGTTTTCAGGTGACCGGGATAATTCTTGTTTCTCGTTTAAATAAATGTGAATGCTGTCTCGTTCCACGAGCCACCATTTACAATTCAGGCGTACTTGTGTACCTTGTTGGATTAATTTGTTGGACGTGACTGGAAATCATTTCCGAAGTTTCATCCTTTGAGACTTGCACATTTTGAAGTCGTGTGCTTTGTTCGATTTGTGTTCCCGGTTCATTTCGACTCCAACTGTTTTTACAACAGTTTGTCTCCAGCCAGTGGGACTGAACATTCTGTCCGATATCTTCTGTGTTTTGACAAATCGAGATCACTGACTAGATCAAGGCTGTCCGTCCTGAACAATTTTTTAGGGTGACCTCTATCAAAGTTGAAAGATTGTCTTTGATGGCTATTGATGTCTACTTAATGATTACTATCGGCCATGTGCAATTACGAATGCGAGTAAACGTGCCTTTAAGGTCATCAGTCCAAGAGGGACACAACGTTAAACGATGTGAATACATTGTTTATGAGTAATCTTGGATTTGACTAACTGCAAGCTGAACATCACACATTTGTTTACAGCCCTCGCATTCAGCTAGACTTTCCAGTCAACCTCTTTCGTAAAGAAGCACTCGACTCTAGTCTTGCTCTTGTTAGACCTCATCAGCAGTACATACAACTTAGCGAATTAAGTACTCCATATTTGAATACTTTGGTCAACTTAGGAATGGTTTAAACAAAACGCATGAACGAAACTCATCCTTACATTTGATTGAAGCTGTCGCATTGAACAAACTTTTCAACTAGCTTATATCTAAAAGACGTGTTACGTCCGAGTTCTGTTGTCGCTACTGTTCGTCAGGACTGCACATCCCCTAGCGAATAGAAAACTGGACTGCAGTTCTAGTTTTTTTTAAAGCAAGCATATCGACTACCACTCGGTTAGTCATATAATGGGCACGCCTGAACTTTTTGTCGAGACGTGGAGTCACAATCGTTTGTGAATTATGTTCGAGTTGTATAGTCGTCTGGAAAACAGAAGCTGCGTCGTTTACTGCATTCGTTGACCTCTCCATCAGGACTTCTCTGTTGATGCTGAAATAACTGGTTTCATTCTGCATGGCGCCCAGTGTTTTGACTACTAGTTAAAGGATGGTCATTTGAGATAGTTTGGACCGAACCTCTTCTCAACTCTTGATCGTGAGCGATTTTATCCCTTCTCCTGTGATCCCTCACCGGTAATGACCAACACCTAAATCAGGACTTTCGGTCACTGTCGATATTAATCTCCTGGTCAATTATGGTCTCATTGGCCAGCCTAACAAAATCTCAAAACGACATGTTGCATCGGTTCGCCTTATTTTCCTTCCAGCCGGATTAACGAAAGCAATTGTCTTGCTCTTTAGGTTTGTAGAGGGCAGGCGAACACAATACAAAATAAAGTACAGGCAACTGTCTTCTTTGTGGGTCAGTTAATATGTAGAAAAACAACGCGATAAACTAGTTGGGGCGGTTCCCATTAATGAAGCCGAGATGTCGACCAGGGTTACGAACAGTGTGCGGACTATCACGGTCACAAGTAGCCAATGTAATTGATAACTGTGGAAATGTTGGACCTACGTGTTGTCAACTTTTTGAAAGCCAATTTTCATCTCAATGTGAAATTGAAATAACGTGATTGTGTGTCAAACTCCTGATCTCTAATATTATTTGAATTCTAAATTATTACTATAGATAATGCATCGCTGTCGGTCGTATCTTTCTGACACTCAAATAAGTCATGGTAACTTGGTAGTAACGACGCTGAATACGGTTCATCCATTGTCTCGGGTTCAGTCCTGGCTACCCTAACTGCTTCAGTTACTATCCTGCCCAGTCCGTACATGGTCTTTTATGCCACATGTTAGCACTCATTTAAGTGTGACAAAGATGGAAATTTTGTGCATGCACATCTAGGCATTACTCAGGCGCATGTGGCTGGGCGTTTGCATGTTAGTTCATTCGTGCTTAATGTGAGGTCAGTGGTGAGGTCGTCAACACGGTTGCCTCATGAAAGCATGGTCAGAGCTATAGCCGTGACTATGGCAAGGATGTACACTACTGATTTGCTGTGACAGGAACGAAACCCGAATATGCTGTTGTATTTTCGGGCCGCTTAACTTCGTTTTTTTTACCGTCTATCCACAACATAGCTTCTTCGATTGCTGAATGCGGCAGAAGTGTTTGGGAGCTTGTTGGCTGCGTTATGTCACGATGCTGATCATCCCGGGACCAATCAGTGTCATTTGGAACGTACGGGGCACCATTTGGTTCAACTCTACAATGTGAGTCCCTTAAGATCCTGTGACCAGTATCTGATGTTCTCATCACATCACTGCTTCCGATGATAGTCATCGCTGAAAGCTATTTGGGGCAATCAGGTGATCACTTTGACCATTGTTCCGAATCACACTAGGACTGCACTCCCACAATGAATAAATGCGAAATACAGTCGCTCTGGAAGGCGTACGTTGTAAACTGAAACTACCAGTACAATCTACATTTTAACCGGTTTACACATGTCCCATAATAGTGCATCAGAACAATTGCCATCAACCCTGTTGTTACCATTTTATTCTCATCGTAACACCCTAAAACGTTTGTTGCTTCGTGATCGTTTCTCTCCTGTTCGCAATCAAACCGGTTAGGGGTCATTCAATAATTTTTATCTGCAGATGGATATTTCTTCTCAGTACAAATAATTTTGGCTTATTTGCTGGCTGGCACGGATTCACCACGTTTCGAACAACTATTCGAATCATTGCGAACACTGTGTTGTAGACGTGTAATCTTCCATTGTTTTTGCCTTCTGGGGGACTCAGTAACTGTTCTTTTTTCGAAAAACAATTGATTTTGTCTTGCTAAATTTCCGATTCTACTTGTGCGAACAGCGTATATTTTCTGCTGTAGCGTTACTCACATTTGACTAGTTCAAACACGACTGAATTGATCAGGGACAAAGTGGATTTGCTCTGTTTCCATCAGAATCAACGTTCCCGTCTATCATGAAGTCCATGGTGCATTTTCATGTAACACTGATGCAATCGTGATTTTGATCAACCATCGATGGTCCAAGGAGAATATCATAGTGGAGTTCGGTCGTTTTATTTGCCCAAGTCAAGTGATGCAGAGACGACAGCTCCTCATTCTCTTTAAGTCACGTGGCTATGCTTACCCGAAACCTGAAATTATATGGAATGCAAAAACCCAACTACACACAGGTTACGAACAGGTTTTCTGGATGTCCAACGCATATAAATCACTTGTATGCATCCTAGAGTGACTGCAAGTCATTTTGTTCCAGAATGGCTATAGGTTACCAGGACTGAGACTTATTCCCACGTGTCACATAAGTTCGGGGAACCAGTTTATTTAAAATTGAACACTACCCACACTCGGTCACAGCCTTCGCACTCAGATAAGCCTTTCAGCTAGCCTAATTCGACCAACCGACATGCTTGAAACAGTGGCAAACCTGAGAGGAAACGCTACACATGGTGGTAAGCATTGTAGGACGATTATGCATTGAAAAAGTGATTACGATAGAATTACGGTCCTTTAACACGCCACACTTTATAGACAATGTGAATTGTTTTAAACGAGAGCCCTCTTTACGGTGAGTGACCACTGCAAGGGAGAACGCTATGGTTTCACTCTATACGAGTGGGCTCCAACGATTTGCTAATCGCGTCTCCGTGATAACGCGATACATGATTATCAAATTCACGGCCCCGAACTTGGTTAACGTCACTGTCTTTACTTTAAATTGAGCAGCCTGACCTTGAAGGACATATCAGTGGGCACCATATGGTATGTAAGCTGTCAACCTTACTTATCCATTTACTTGGGTTCATTTCCATCATATGGTTTTTTCGTATATCTTTGTGACTCACAACTGTCAGGTTATTTTGCTTCTTTGAAACTGTCTCGTAAATCATTTTGATTTGGATCAGTGACTGATGCAACCGTGTTTGATGGGCTAAAAAACAACTCTTCCTTGTGAATACTTTTTATATTTCTCGTAATTGTTTAGTTAGGTGTAACCTTATCATGTAGTTGTCGTTTATCACATATAACAGCCTGATTGTGTGTACCAATCACACTTTCCTGTCATGTCCCAACATGATTGATCAAATAGGCGCCACACTGTGAATAAGGCGAGTTACATCAGTTAATTTGTTAAAAAACTTTCTCGAATGTATCTGGTTGTGGAAGTCTGTACACAGCGTATTCGTTACAAATTCAGGTATAAGGGTTTACTTAGAAGGCTTCGAGGCACATCACCTCTTGTTGGCTTACATTTACAAGTAAAGTTTCGAAGTTCATGAACAGTTTTTCCACATAAAACACCCAAATTCAGTTGATATCGATTGTTTAATGTTCGTGTTGAAGAAGGCCAACAATGTTGCGCAAACAGTTAGAGTCTGGAAAGCTTTGTAAATGGTGGGGGTGAATGTCTCTTTTTGTGTTGTACAATTTTACACCCTGTTTTGTCCTCATATCTGTTCGTTATGTTGCAATAAGTTAACAAAAAGGAAGGTTATAAACCGGATTGCAAAGCTGACATTTTCGTTGAATTGAAGCAGTTTCGACGTGTATACCCGTTTGCATTTTGTGTATGCTTCCGTGTTACCTTGATGTTCGTCGGTATTGAGAGAGTATATCACCTATCGTCTTGGTTGTTATAACCTGATAATGTCTTCCATTGACGTTACTTCATAAGTACCCTTCACAGCAAGGTTGAGACAGAATGGTTTGAAACTTGCGCGTGTGAGAGCGCGCGCGCATCCTATGGTCAGCAGACCCTGGATCTGATTTTATCGAGCTGCTCTTGTCTGCATGTCCGTTTTCGCCAAGGCCGCACTAGGTATTCAATCGTGCTTTGGTTGTGCTGCTGGCGCCAATCACGTGTCAGTCTGAAAATCAGCTTCATTTTGTCCGGTTTGACACACGAGTTTGTCGTCAACTTGCAAACATAGTAAAGCACCTCCGCGTTGACAGAACGTGCCAGCTGTTGGTGTCTGGCCAAGCTCAAAAGCTGGACAATTTAGATTGTCATGTGATCTTTGTCCGTTTACCGGTCCAGCCGTTCGGCTGTTGGGACAGTAGCACAGTCTTGCGGTTTCGATGGCTTGTTGCGTTATCCGCGAATGTGTAAGCGTGGAGTTAGTTAATTGGGGTGTACAGACTGCGGAGAACCCCGGATTCCTCAATGGTAAACAGCGAGTTTTTGAGGTCCCGACTCTGGCGATTCATGTTTCTCTCGCTTAGGACTTTAGGCTAGTTGACCGTATCTTGCTTCCACATGTGATCCTGTACATCGCGTAACACTACATGTCTGGTGTTGCAGGTTTCAGCGAAGACAGTTGGTTTTGAGTGAGCCCGAATACGTGCAGTGACGGCTGAAACAACGTTCAGAGTGCACTCAAGTATTTAAAGATCGCTGAAATCAGCTGCTTTTAATTCTGGTCAGCTATATTCTTCTCAAACTTAATTTCTTTTGTCACAGATTTTAGGATAACTAATCGAGACGAACTGCCATCACCTTGTCTTCGCGAGTTGGTGTGAATAGTTTTATGTTCCACTGCCCTTACCGGGAATGCGAACAACGTTGTTAATATCTTCATTTCCCTTTCTGTACATCTCACTTCAGCTGTGTTGTTGTGGAGTGTACCTCCACTTATCGGAGTGAATACGTCATATCTTACGTACCAGTTTGTTTCCACCATCTGTTTGTACCATCTTGGAAGTGATTGTTTCTTGGCGTCTTGTGTAATTTTGTTTTTAAACATCTAGGTGCTTTTTTGTACATTTTGGGGTCCTCCATCTGCGAAGTAGTGTCTTTTCTGCAAGAACGGTAGGTCATCTTGATCGAAGTTTTTCAAGCACCGCTCCATTTATAATCTTTCTTAATGCTTCTCCTCAAATCGACAACGCATGGCCTATTTCGTCTTTGTTTAGTTTCATCAGGTAAAGGTAGTCTAAATGGGGGCTCGAATTGGCAATCCCTCACGCTACAGGTCACCTCTCAGAAATGGTAGCCAGGCGTGTAAGAGGTAGCCGGTTCGACTTCCCACTCAGGCTATCTCTACTTGATGAGTCCACACAACGACGAGACGAGTGGCGGAGTGTTTGTTTGAGTGCGAGAAGTATCATAGATACCATTTTGAGCCCTAGTAACCTTAACCAATGCAGAGTGACAATCTGAGGTGTTCATCTTCACTAACGGGGTGAAAACAAACTTTAATCCAATCGTCCCACATTTGTTTTCTTTTAGCAGTCGGTCGCCACTGGATAACTCAGCCCATTTAGTTGCCAAGTTTTCTAGTGTGGTTTATGGTAAACATTGCCATCCACCCTACCTGGTTGTCCTTATTGACAGTGTTTTCCTGACATCTTCGCCAGATTAAGAGAGGTTTATGCTGCAGTACGTCTTATTTTGTCTGTTCCTCTTGTCCTTTCTATCTGAAGGGACTATTTGGCTAGTTATTTTAATCTTCCTCTTGGCGTTTGCTGCCCATAGACAACGCTTTTTCTGTACGTAATAATAAGTTTTTGTCTCCTTGTCTCAGGAAAGCCTGTCGAATGATAGAGGGCGTATTTCAGAAGAAAACTGTGTAGTTGTGAAATCACTTCGACCGGTGTTCAGAGGTGGATTAAGTCGTTTTGTTTCTTTGTGCGCTCATATACTGCTTAGTGTTGTGGTATCGTGCGTACAGGGACGAATCCATCAACCAGGTAACTTTCATCATAACTTGGCGCGAAATGTAACTAATCATAACAGGTCGCACGTCGGGCACAAAAGAGCGAATCAACGCATGCGAGTAACTGCGTAACACTTGTACACAAGGCGAGTATGTGAAAGAGGGAAGTCAACCAACCATCAATACACCATCATCGGTGTCCGGAAATAAGGTATATAACAGTCCATCAGGTTGTGCAAGCATGATGCACAACGGCGGTAGAAACAGCGTGTGGTGCTCGGCCCAAGTAATTTGAGTGACATCGTAACGAAGTTTGAACATCCGCGTCCGCAAAACCAATGTTTTGCCTTCCATTTTGTAGCTGGTAGGTTCATTACTGGGAGTTCCTGAAGCGACAGTCTACCTTAGTGAACGTCGGGTAGTTTCAAACAGACGAACGCCTCTAAATCACCACATTACTCGGTGATAAAGGCTACCATGAAATCCTGAAGGTCGTGGCACCTAATCAATGTTGGCTGTCCCACACAGAGGTCATTTTGTGATGTTAAATAGTTTTCCCTGGTGGCCCGCTGAATGTTAGTCGTTCTTGGTATGTCAGTTTCGTTGCTTGACACACAGCTGTGCCTGAAGAAGTGATGCAACCCGCTGCTGTTGTAATGGAATGTTTCTAATTGGTTTCCAGTGATGAACCAAAATTTTTGTAAGTCTTTCACACGTTTACTAGGCAACTCAAGGTTGGCTGCTGTTATATAGTTAGCAACTTCATACCAAAGCTAGAGAACATATTGAACTTCGACAAACTGTATGTACATCGATGGCTTTGGAAATTTTTGAGATGATTATTCTGAAATATCTACTAACGCAAAAGAACAACACGGATCCGCTTCATTTTATTTCCACGACCTCTTGTATAATCCCCATCCTACCGTGTTCATTCAGTGCTGGATAGCACATACAAATTAGCCTGTTTCTGCTCACTTCATTATAACAATGTGTTCAACTGCGCATGGATTGGATCATACTGTTCATTTTTTCCGAGGAATGTGATATTCAACGGTTTCTACCAATCTTGTTGAGCGATCATTTTTCCACTCTTTCTCAGTCTGCATACTTAATCGCTCGGGTCACTTATTCGCCCATTACGAATTCAATCTTCCTTCAATCGTTATTTCTTCTTTTCGTGTTGTGTGACCCTTCTTCCCCGTCCTTTTCCAATAGTTCGTTTGTGCTCAAGTAGGCAAACTCTGTCATGTTCGTAATTACCCATTCACAAATATCCTCTTTCCTTGTAGAATTGTCTTACCGAACTGACTCATCATTCTAACCTTCAATATGTTCAAATACGTTTACTTGTTGCTTTCATTTTTCCATTCTCGAAGGAATATACTGTAAGCAAGTTTTCTGATGATCGGTTCTAGCAACTAACTGTAAACGTTCCGCTTCGTAAGTGCCGATGTTTAGTTTTTATGCTATTGCTACACTTGGACTTCGTTTCTTCGTTTTTCATTCAATAAGACGACATGTTTTACTTCTAGAGCCGTTTTACCCCCCCCCCTTCCTTTTCACCCTTCCGTTTTTAGTTTGACTTCCGTCTTATGATGTCCTGTTCGTCTCTTCTCGCTGGTTACATTGTTTTCGATCGTTTGCCCACACGTTTCAAATGCTTCTCGACCAGTAGTGGTGATATTTCTCTTACGAATCTCGTTGAATTATCGTACTTTTATCGTACATTTGAAAGTATGTCAGTTGCTTACCTGCAAAAGTTTTTTATCATTCCAATCATCCAGTCTGTGCTAAACTTTCCAAATTTGTATCCAGAAGTTCAGCTGAGTCCCATTATAAATCTGTGTGCGCCTGTTTCCGCACACATGGCTTTTCTCTCATCATTTGCTTAGCACAATTTCCCTTCAGTCCCAACAATTTTTGTTGAAGACTGGACTGTACAATAGAATTTATAATTTGATGCATTTTGTTTGCTGTAGATGTGGTTGTGTAACTGTAGAGTATCCTGTTGCTGTTGGGCATAACTCAGTTTCTTGATTTTTACGTGTTTGGTCACTATGACTTCTATCGAATTTCTCAGTTATCCAATCATTTTCCTGGTGGTTTTTGCATCTTACAATTTCATCACTGTTCACAACGATATCTCAGTGACTAACAATTTCGTAGATCACTTGTGGTTTCCACGAACAGGACTGTCTTCAATCAATTCTCATTTTAGGCTGGTACAATTGTATATCAAATCAAGTAACAATAACGGAAGTCATTGACAGAAAATGGTACGAGGGTAAAGCGATTGGGTAGATCGTAGATGTCATAGTGTAGCGAGAAGGCGTCCAATAAAGCACAATCTTTATTGTCCAAACCGCTAGTCACATGCAACGCGCGCTCTCGTTTATAAGTCGCAATTCCAACCCGCAGCACCCCCCGGTTTCCGTTCACACGTCGTGTGCACTTCTAACCGGTTTACGTGCGTGACCGGTGCCTTCTATCGGAGGGTTTTTCGCTTGCCATTCCTCGTCTGTT
>QNGE01001244.1:74205-126531 GCA_008508345.1 Paragonimus westermani | reverse complement strand
CCCCCCCACGTTGAGGTATTCGGCCGAGCGTTCGAAAACTCGCACCCCCGACCTGGCAATCCACCACAATAGGTTCATGATAATAGAAGGAAACAGCTGACTTGGCTTGTGCTGAGAGAAGGAGGATACATGTGGCTCTATCCCTACAAGTTTTCTACTCAACTGTTCATCGTTCATACATCTACGTACATACTAGAAGTTGTTTTTCAAGTGTGGATAAAATGATGTTTACTGTTTCCATTGCTCTTCTCCGTTAATATGACCCTCTGCTAAGACCTTTCAGTCGAACAACAATAACACTTACGTCATTGTACCCGTCTAATTGCAATCTATTCTACTGTTGCCAACCACAAGTCATAAGAACAGCGTAACAATTTCTTGTGTGCGTTATCTCTGTTATCAGACCTATTCCGTACTTATTATAATGCGTAAAGTACATCATGGCTCTGAAACATACGATCACACTATGATCCGCTGATTGCTAACAATCTATCCCGTATTTCGTATTCCAGTGGACTTTTGGGCTAATTGGCGTTCGTGTGTTAATTACTCTCTTCAGATAAGTTGTGATCAGTAAAACATCACGTGGGTAATGTCGAATGTTTCTGTCTAGCCTCAGACTGATTGCTGGCAGCTAGTCGATTCGTAATTCGCAAATCAAACACCGGTACATAGTGATCTGGCACATAAGCCGAAAACGGCACGTGTGTAACAGTTACTGGCAAATCATTCACATTAGAAGGGGGATATTCTAAGTTGTCGAAATGCAACCCGACGTGGTTGGCTCGCAATTGACAGATTTCGCTACTATCTACTTTTTTTCATTGAGCACTAGACGATGTTTTTATTCGCAACCTACTGACTGGTTAATAAACCCTCTCTCCACGTTCGTTACACGTCACTTTATACCAAAACAGTCTACTCTGACCTTAATGTTTTGACATGGACAAATTTTACGGTATGACTTGATTTCTTCTGTTTGTCCAATCTATTAGAACAGCGTATTGTCTAAATCTTCCAACTGTTCACTAAACTAGCTGATGGGAAATTGTTATCCCGGTAGCACGTGATCCAGTTGACCGAGGTTTACCAAGTAACAACAACCGGTAATGTTGTTTACGTAAACGTCATTCTTTCAGGTTGCGAATAATAGCATCGACTTCACTGTTGTCAGTCTGATCAATTGCGGCTGTCATTTCGTTTGTGTTTTTCAGGGTGATTCAGTCCTGGAACGGCATCACGCACGAGTCGGTTTAACCATTTTACATGGAAGCGGTCTAGCCAAATGTCTCAATTCTGCAGATTGGTGAGTGAGTGTATTTCTTGACAGTGGTGAAAAGCCCATATTTCTATCAGGTAGACTGTATTAGTCTGTCAGAGAAAACTCAGAGCTGTCGTCGCATGTATGTTGGGAGATATTGGCAATAGAAGCCCTTCGTGTCGTTTACGAAGTAAAAATCGCTCTGAAGTTTATTTTATGATGAATTGCTAACTGATTTGATTGTGTTTATTTAGATTGTAGATTTTGTAGATAGGCCGACATATCAGCAAACCCTTTTCTTAAAAACCACTAGACTTTTTAGCGCTCATCTCTAGCGCACATACGTTCATACCAGGAGGATCTGAACTCCGGTCCACATGTTTCTGAACTGACCGTGTTTACTTCCATGGCAGTAAAATCACATTTGAAGGGTTAGTCAAATGTTCGTTCGTGTTCAATGCCAAGTTACTTTATCGCTTCTAGGGGAGATACAGTAATCATCCCGTTGACCTTACCGTCAGGATTTTTCTGTGGATTTTATTTAACGTGTGTGGTCACCAAAATGTTCTCGTGACAGGTTACTGAACCACAGTTGAAATGTTGGTCAGGACACGGCGTATACGTTGTTAATTAACCGTAACAGGGGTTAGTGTTTCTTGTTTAAAAACAAGTCAACCAAAACTGCTGTCTGAATTAAGAAGTTGTGAACAGTTGTGAGTGGCGTGCGATATCTAAAAGTACACTTCTGGCCTGTTCGTTTACATTTTATGTCTGAGACCCTGGCTGGTGGGCAGGTGCTAAGTGCCAATGACCGCTACTCAATGGACGTAGTAGGCAGGTCAAATTGGCAGTATATGAACAAGCAGCATTGGAACAAGGTGGTACACCACTGGTGTGCATCGATAGTGTGTTTGATGGAAAATCCGTTAGAATGGACATGTCACCTTTTTATCATTTTGAACGAAAATATGCACCACTTCATGAGCTTCCTCCGTTCTAAGTAGTTTCAATTTCAGAGTGCTGTCCCCATTTCTCGTTACATGTCAGGTGCTCTGATGTTACGCAGTTGGTCGATCAGACTTTGTTCTTACTGGGATACGTTAGACAGTTTTCAATAGTGTCTTGGTAAGCTCGTTGTAAGTGCAATATAGCTAGATTTCCAGTTGCAGTTGGTTTGCTACGGAATAATTGATTCAGGCCAGTCGAACAGTCTGTATGTGAAACGCCAAAATATGATAGGCCGAGTGTTTCAACATATTCTCTATGCGACCCTTGGAAATACCTTTTTGGTACACTTCCGTAAACTTCGTTTCCATGCCCATATGTCCATTATCTTCTGTTCGATTAACCAATAGAGGTACGTTCTCCTTCATGACATTAATATCTCTCAGCGAGGTGATTCATTTCTTCATGTTGGATAACAAACGTCTCCGGCTGATTGTTTCTTCGTAACAAACTGTGTTTGTGCCTCAGTTACTCTTCAAGGTTATTTGGGTCACAGGTCACTCGTTCTGCATGGTATGCTTTCTTTTCAAGCGATATTAACTCACAACATACATACATCTATCGTCGAAGCTGATACAACGCGTAAACCCTGTTGCTATCTTTGAGAGCTGCATACAGATTCCCCAAACATTGGCCTTCGTATGAGGTGAAATAGGATCTTCGTCTTACTGTTCTGTGTTTGTTTCATTTTTTTTTACTGCTAAATAAGCCTGTGTCACATTCGAATTCTCATCGACATAGTCGACACAATCTCACAATGGTTCTAATTTTATGATTTGCGTTGTATGTTGATGCGTATTACCATCTCTAGAATTGATATTACGACATATCATGAAACAGAGTTCTCATTGCAAGAAGTCAGTTAGAACTGTGTGTTGTTTGAGCACTGAATGATCACGAGAATGATAAGCATCACCATTGATTTTAATTTAGTCATATCTTAGAAAGTAAAATCTGCAAGAATTTACAGTATATTACTACCCTAGAGAAATAAGGAAACACAATTACACGGATCAAAGATATTTTTATCTTTGGTTTTTCGAAATTGGCGAAATATTCTGAGTCGTCGTTTCCAAATTGTCCTGGAACTTCTCCAAGTGAACATTGGGAAAACAAAATCGATAGAAGGAGTGAGTGAGAGCAGACGCAAGATGATAGTGTGATGCATTGTGTTGTGAATATAAACTATGATTAGATTCCCATCAAAATGCATTAGGGGAAATTGTCAAACGTTGGTTGTTAACTTCCTCATGATGGCTATGGGTTATTGTAGCTGGTTGCAAAAATTGGCATCCCTCAAACAAAACCCCGCAGTATACAGAGTAAGCAATCAGCTGTATCTCAGTAGCCAGTTTGTCTTGAGTTGGAACGTGAATAATCTTCGGTGATCATCATTAATGAGACTTAATGTGATCTGTCGCATTGCTTTCATAGCAGAATAAGTAAATCACCTGTGTGAAAACGCAGCTAGCTCCTTGTAGCGAATGCGTTGATTCACCAAACATTTGTAACAACGTGTTGACTGGTCTACTCTCTGTGGCACCATGGGCATCGAAAATTACACTCCAACAACGACTGAAAAATTTGAAAGTCAGTCACACACGTGCACGTCGCGTGCTTTTATTCAAGACACTGTACCATGAAATGTATCTACGATGTTGAGCGTCTGCGGTTGATTTCCACAGTCTTATTGCCTGTTTTTTCGCAGTTGGATGTTACATTTTTCTGCATGGTGCATTTCTGCGTTCTTGGAAAATTCGCATTTATCCTTACGTTTCAGTGCAATCAACCGCACATCGCCGACACTCATCGTTTTGTAAAGGTAGAACAGGGAATGTTGACATTTATCCAATCGTTAAACATGAACAGTAGATTTACTTAAACACGATGTTTCACGCGTTCGAACTGCTAGGTTTTTACTGTCCGTTACAAGTATGTTTGCAATGCACACTTTTCAGCTTTCTATTGTTATGTGGTTGAAGTGAAACAAAAGAGCCGTGTGGTTTTTTTCCGTTTATCGACAAATTTCTGTTGGCATGGTAACAAATATTGAAAGTGGCTGGGATTATAATCAGAGCAAATGTTGGCTTCGAGATAAAAAAAATGCGCCATTGGTTTATCGCTTACAACACAGTTATGTAAACTGTTCGACTAGTAACTCCTTATCTGTACAGTCTGTTTGTCTCTCAAACGTGATTTGTACTTCGAAGATACATGGAAGTACAAGCTGCTTAGTTTTCGTAGTCGATTTCCACTGGTTAGTACTCGGTGCAGTAGTGTATGTTATTAACGACTTTAAAGAACGGAGCATCACCCGCTTTTTCTTCGGCTGTTACACTTTTTTCTCAAACAGGGAACTCGATCAGCCAGCTAAGAATCATTTAACACAGCTACAAAAAGAGTTGTGGCTTTTGCTCCTAGCGATCATCATTTGGTCACCAGTTTGGTATGAATTCATACCACTGTCAACCAGCACGTGATAACACCATATCACAGGCCCAAAACTGTCTACCGTGAAGTTATTTGTTCATTTTGCTTTCTTCGACTCTCTCAACCAACTTCCCAAACAAGGCTGTTCTGCTAACAAACGTTCGCGTGCATAAGCAATGTTTTCGAATTACCAGTCCCGTAGTTCATAGCTGAGCAATAGAATCATGAAACAGTTGGAGTTGTACCAACACTGATAGCGCAGTGTATCACTCTCTTAAGTCTGATTTTTTCTTCCAACCTCATCATGAACACGAGTTCAGCACTTTTTTAGATGTGGTAATTGTTACAAAATTCTGTGGACTACTGATAAATAGATTCAGTATAACACGATGTTGCGAGCAACTTGTAACACTCTACGTTTCAACTACCTTGGGTGACCTTCCTCAGGAGTGTTGTAACCGAAATCATTAACGAACATCAGTAGAGCGTCGAAGAATACCTTACGGAAAATTCTTAAATATATATCGCCTGACAACCAAACCCTTGTACATAGGCACAATTTTCTTGTAATAATACAGGCATGCAACCGGAAAAATCGAAATACACAGGGCTGAGGTACATCAATAGCATTTTTGTAACTTTGTATGTTCCACGAACTAGCTCGTTGTGCTGCACGGTTTCACCACATTAACCTCCTGATAGATAGAACGAAAAGTGGAAGTATTGTTGGCAGTGTATCAGCTTTCCTCGTGGTCAAATGACCTCATCATCATCATCGAGGTTATATAGTTAGTGACACGATGATAAGCGTGTACTTGATTCACATTCAAGGTCATTTGGGCTATCACTTGTACATTTTTATGTCTCGTCATCTTTGTTTGACAAGTTGGAGTTTCTGTTTGCTGGAGAAGTTCAGGATTGCTTGATTACAGTTACACCTTTCGGGGGCACCACCCAACGCTGTAAACCAGTACCCGACACGCGACCTTGGAATGATGTATAGAAAATGAAACAGAGAAGGGAGGAGATTCGATTGCTGAAGGCACCTGTGTGAAGCAACCAGTCTGAAAGTGCCTACACTGTCTGGACGAACAGCTGGACTGTAAGTGAGAACAAGATATCCTGTGCAGAACCGTCAGCTCTATTGCAGCTTTCACTGCCATGTTTTACCAGTTGTACTTAGTTCTGAGACAACTCGGCCAAACGGGATTGGCATTCAATCTATTGAGCCGGATTAACCATCATTTCTGTAAACCTGATTGTGTGAACCACGAAGATCCCAGCTCGAGAGACGAAGTTAAATGGTTTGTATTAAACACGATTGGTGGATAATATAGGTGTGATTCATCACCTTAGCAATAAATTCCGTGTTTTAAACCGTCTACTGTCGCTAAAAGTGTCGACTGCATATTCGCACTTGTCATGAGACTCATTGTGTCTTCTATTAAATATTGATTTGTATCTTATCTTATTTCTCAGGATGACTGTGCGGGATTGTATTCTACAAATGGTACATGCCACTGATATGGCACATCAGGGATATTTTAAAACCAAGTTTACGGTAAGGCAATTATCTATTGTTGAACCTATTAATGCTCGGCTTGAATAAAAAAACAATGCTATTCATCCCGAATTGTGGTTTTTTCTATTTTTGTACTGCTGATAATCCAAAGCGCAACGCGGCGGTATGCATACTTAATTTGTGTTTGTACGTGTATGGCTGATTATCCGTTTGAGATGCCACAATCATAGCTACTGTGACTGTCAACCTTAAGGATACGTTTTCCTCTTCCAGTCCTGATAGTTCTGCAGACATATTGTTGATTGGGATTCTACCAACCGTTAATACCAATCCGTCATTACCGTTTCTGTATTTGCGCTATCCCCAGCTCATATGATTGGTCTACTCCCATTAAAGCTGTTTGTGAAAGTTGTTTCATTGCGACGCTGACTACAAATCCTTAGCATTTCTGGTTCAGATCCTATTGAGTTCGGTACGCTTGTCCAACTTTGTCCAAACCACCCTTTCGACGTCTGCTGTAAAGAATGTATTTATGGAAAACGGCAAGACAAAGAAGGCTGTTTTGACGCATAGCCCCAAATTGTGCAAACCAAATAAATGTGAATACGAGCACCAGTGTGTGTGTACTACTCTGTGTATTGCATTGTGCACGATGGAATAACACAGCTTCCACGTGTGCACGTAACAACTAGATTTCCCCATAAAGAATGGATCATCACAATGTACATTTACCATGATGAATGGTTTGGATTGGTTTTTCGCAGAACCGTTAATCCCATTGCACAACCGTTCCCATATACCCCTTACCCCTAATGGGTTATCGTCTGCGTTACCACCCCAGAATGTGTGCAACTAACTTGCAGTTACAACTGCCTGAGAAACTGCTTTGCTATTCCCGGTGAGTGAACGCTCCATTCATTTCGCATGCGCGCTTCAAAGCCCAATCAGCGTTTGTCACGATAACGTACTCTTCTTATGCCTAACGCCTAATTTCTTCCGTGTCCCATGGAAAAATATTCAATTTATTTAGCTCTAAAGGTTATGCTGTTTAGTAGGACGTCTATTGTGAGCAAAAATAAACCACTCAAGTGCATTCATCGGCCAATAAATAAGCACCAAGTGGAGACCAGTACACAAGCACAGTAGATCTGCAGCCGACCGGTAGAGTAGTAATGAATAGTCGAGTAGGTAACAGTTAGGACTTTCTTCTGCTAATAGTGGGATATGTTAAATATTTTGGAAACAGGTAGCTGTATGGTGCATGAGACTCGTG
The DNA here is from genome assembly GCA_008508345.1 of Paragonimus westermani. Taxonomy (NCBI): domain Eukaryota; kingdom Metazoa; phylum Platyhelminthes; class Trematoda; order Plagiorchiida; family Troglotrematidae; genus Paragonimus; species Paragonimus westermani. The sequence continues at coordinate 119,040 of QNGE01001244.1, read as the reverse complement.
AAGGTTACAGGTATTTCTTCCCATTTCTTGACGAAACATTGCTTCTTAGCCAGGTGTAGGTCGTAAGTCAGTCATTACGTGAATGGCGACTGAATCATGAGGTAGATTTAACGGTTCCTTGACAGCTCTTCTCCACTACTCCATACTCTACAACTTTTAAAACAATCACACAAAGTTGCCTGTTAGTTACACCTGGACGTGTTTTATTGCCAGCATGATTAGTATCCAGGTAGTGCATGACGGGGAACATCGTGAATGCTGTTGCTTCATCGCAACGACCGTTGGGTCAACTTTGTTTCTTTAGTGTGTTCGGCTTACTTGTCTGATTGGCGACTGATCTTGTTTGCTCTATCCTTTCTGATTTGGCTTGGTTTCTCTTTTCAAAAGGACGTCGAAAGCAGCAGATCAGTGGAATTTTGGTGAACCATACTCAATGTCACCGACTCATGTGCTATTCTTAATGTCATGTGGGCAAGTTCTCCTTATTGTAATGTGTGGTTCTGGAACGCTAGTACACCAACAAACTGCTGCTTGTACCGTAACATTTTTAAACATGTCAACATATTCTCACTTAACAAAAGTAATTGATAAAGGAAACTTTCTGACACTGTCTCTGAATCTAACTAGATTTTTTCCTTTAGGCATCGAGAAATTTCTTTGGTTAATAACGAAGTACTCATGCCACCGACATTTTTTAACAGAATAGGGAATTTGTATAATTTGCATGATGTATGATTGCATGATACCTATTCATTATCATCTTTGTACTCCACACTGCATGTACTATTCACCTATCATTTCCTCTGGTCTGTTCTTAATGGATTTTACACCTTTCAGTGGATTCTTAGAGCATCTTCCATTTCACAATACGATTACTCATAGTCGATTGTTGCACTGTTTTCATCGTTATCGCATGTAGAATATTCCAATCCATAATTTTATCTGGCTCACTCTGTTTCTAAATGTATTTATCTGTTTTCAACTAAATCCGCTCACGTATTTATTTTCACGCATTCTTGTTTGTGGTTGTCATCATACTACCTCGACTTCTACTCAAACCCAACCTAATTAGTATTGAATTAACAGCCAAACTGGATGTTCAGTTTAGCTGGATAAGTGGTGTATGCGGTTAATGGTCAAAAATAACTTTAAACTGAGTTAACGACTATAACCTTCAGCATTTTCATTTTCTCTATTTGAAGAGATTCGTCAGACGCATTTCTAACAACGCAGCTGGTCGTATTCTATCGGTTAACTTCCACTATAAAACACATTGTTTACACCACCTCACTTTGTAAACCTACAATGCCATTCATACCTTCGATTTTCTACACAGTTGAGTATGTGTGCTGATAGAAGGCATAGCTAACTTGCGAACAACATGTCAGCTACATAAATTACTGGTAATCTTTTGCATGCCGACATGATTTTGATGGCGAACATGCATGACTACAATTGTTGACATTGAACGGAAAATCACTTTCTATGGACCATTGATTTGTTTTGTAAAGTCACTACATCTTCCGGGTACTCTAAAACTTACCAGAGCTCTGTGTCATCAGTGCAGAGCAACATCGGCGATGTGACTTTACTGCGTTCATGAAAACCATGCCTATTCCGTTTTTAGTAACAAGAGGAAGTGATCAACCGTATCAAAGACTTTGGTACAGTAAAACAAAACCACATCTTCGGTCAAAGCAAACCACGTTTTTGACCAAACTAAAATGAAACTCCCACGTCACTATCATTTGGCACGATTCCACACGTTGACTAGGCGTTATCAGGCTGTCCAAGTTTATTACTTTGAAGAACTCGTGTACAGGTTACTCTTGACAATCAAACGTGAAGTACTGAATCCAAGTGGAGAGCATTCTGTTATCAATTTTTTCGATGTCATGTTGTGATTCATTATTCTGAAGGCGTTTCTCGACCATCTGTTCACAAACCCTTACTCTGCGTGCCACCTCATCAGGTTTCGTCAACGCTGTTTTACTGTATTTCACAATTCCACCTGTCGTGTTACGCTTTTAAACTACCAGGGTATCCTCGCTATGATAGGTTTTGCGACGAAATGCGTATGATAATGTGGTCTATTACTTCCTCATTTTAAAATGTCTCCAAATCGTCTTAATGGCCCCGTTGTCAGTTCAAGGATTACTCTCAGTTCCACTGATATATATATATATATATATATATATATATATATATCTTGAATCGTTCAAACTGACCAGATCGCACATCTGTAAAAAAAACCACGTTTTAGTCCCAACACTGTACGATGGCTCGCACTTACCGAATCCAACCGACAACCTGTAATGTATCACGGCAACCAGAATGTACTGGAACAATGGAGAATTGTGATCCACACAAAATAAACATCCCTAATTTGGCGAACACAACCATGTCCAGGTGCACATAATGAACGTTTGCTCACCCGACCTAATTAGAGTGCCTGTTAGTGTAAGCCTCTGTACGATGTATCTGTTTCCACTCTCTCCTCTAGTGTGCTATTGTGAACCCACTTAGTTTGGATGACGCTAGCGTCATTCGTTGAACAGTATCAGGCAAAACAGTTGAGTCATCTTAACTTGACATCAAATCATACGAAAATTTTAACAAAACACGTAGGAATGATGCCGAGACACCTTGTGCATTAGAAGTATAATGTGCTAAGCGCGGCTCACTCTATGTTGTGTGTGTACGTAATAATACCTCCAAAGATGGAAGCCGAGGTCATATTCGTGTTTCTCAATGTTAGACTGGGAATATGGTGTATCACTCGTTTCACACGGGAGTTATAGAGTCTGTAACCTGATGACGAAAGATGTGGTGCATAACACAAGGGTTCATAGATAAATTTGTGATTTCATAATTCCGCGTTCTTTACATGCTCAATATTGGCATCGTTTTAGTACACTGTCAGTATCATATCATATTTACCTGGGATAGTGTGTGTACATTTTCCACTGTTTCGCCTTCTTAGAAATTGGTCGATGCAAAACTCGCTCAACCATCCCTACCCTACTCCTCATCCGATCGGATGCTTTTACTTCAGGTGGGTATCTTTTTTGCATATTTTCTCATAAACCGCCATGTTGCTTTCATCGGTCGTAATTCTGTGCATCGGATAATTTCATGCTACACAGTGACTTCGCGTTTTGTGTTAAAATGTGTCTAAATAGGATGCACAGAACTTGACTATCATCGCGTGACCCTAGTCGACATACACGTGTTCAAACCGGAATAGGGAAGTTTACGTGAAATGAGTCTCGACATCCTATCGCTCATGTCCCCGCAACGGCGATTATGTTTATGATTTAAACCCAGTCTAAGTTGACTGAATTCTAATAGTCATATCGTGGGCGGTTTCCCGGAAATGTTCTGTTCAATCCCATTCCTGTCTTCAACCGTTTTATCTCTGTAGAATCATATACAGTGCACATGGACAAACTGGAGCGTAACTGGCTTTCCAGGTGGGAAAGTGCGTGCGGACGAAAACGCATGTTCAATGAGTGAATGGTATTGTAGATTAAGATCACTCGTTTAAGAAAAAGTTGGTTGGTTAGTTTTACCGACGAACTACTGGACACAATCCACTTGCACATTAATGGATAATCGATTATATACAAATCAACACAGTTAAGCCCATGGCGGCACCACTACATGGGGGCGTTGTAGACTGTCGGGCGGATCCCACACAACGGTCATTTACATTGGCCGATGTTTGTGCTGTTTCCAACAACACAAGCCATTCACCCTCTGTTTGTTTAAAAGTCGAAAACACGAACTTCACATTGTTTTCACATTGATCTATGATTAACTGGTCAAATATCTGTTGGTTTATGGTTGCAAAATGCCCCGATGCCGTTTTTAAACCTGCTGTCAACTCTCATTGCCATCATCTGTGAAAGCCTGCTCGAGCACCTTTTTAGTTTGTTTTCATCGTCTGAATTCTTTTCTTTCCCTTGAATACCCCAAATAGATATTACTTTCGGCAGATTGAACTCTGCTGCTATTTATGTTTATCATTCAGATGAACTTCTCAGCCAGTATTTTTCGTAAAGAGATTTCAAGTCTGAAGTAACTGACCAGTTTGTGTGTTACTCGCAAGCGTTTACGCATATGATGACTCAATCACGTCTAATGTGGGACCAGTGGAATAGTGGTGAACATTGTTACCTCATGGAAACGTGGCTGCTGTTCACATTCCGATTGTAGCAATCATACTCACTACTGACGAGTTCTACGAGCTCTAACAAAGTATTAGCTCAAGATATTCCACTGCGCAGTTCCAAGGAATTTACCTAAACAGTTTCGCTTCTGTTGTCCTAAAGATGTACTTTCTTATTGATAAACACTCCTGAGGAAGGCCACCCGAGGTGGTTGAAACGTAGAGTATTACAACTTGCTCGTAACTGTGGGTTATTCCCAATCTGTTTATCAATAACATGTTAAACCCGACACCCAAACTATTCAACTTCATTCGTACTAAATTTGGTGCGGATATCTTACAACTGATTAATGTACTTTCTTATTTTTCTCCTGCGTCATGAATTGTGGTCAGGATTAACGACAGCCGAAGCCATATTACCCACGAGTATGGCCCAAAACTCAGGATAATGATGAACTTGTGTACGTTAGCACTGTGTTGTACTCTAGATTGTCACTAGCATAAAGGTGTGTAGGCCACTCATTCATTTCGCATGTGGACGCGATCCCAGAAGTACGGAAACCTTATTAATGGTTACCCTTACAAGCACACGTAGGACTGACAGACACATGCGTGAGCAAGACAAAACATCCCACCCCAGAAATGCACGCTCTATCTGTTCATTTATATTGTTTGTGTGACTTCCAGATTTCCCTCAAATGTGCTGATATCAGCAATCCTTGTCGTCCTTGGGATGCCTGTAGACAATGGGCGCATCGAATTTGCGCGGAATTCTTCAGCCAAGGCGATCAGGAACGTCTTCGTTGGTCTATGACCCCTACCCGAGGTTGCGATCGGAATGGCTCTGTTATACCTGCCATTCAAGTCGGTGAGTCTTCATTGGATGACCACTCTCTGTTAACATTCTTCTGTACTCGTTATTACTACGGATGACATCTCAGTTCATTTCGACAACAAGCGTGAAACCCTGTGTGGTGGTTATTAGCTACCCTTTTTGTTTAAGCCAATTTAAGCTGACCACAGCAGACCACGTATTTCTTGTGTACATTCACTGCTGTTTCCTTCCATGATATGATGCTTTGCTCTCTTATCCTATGAATTAGTCTTCAGTTCTTAACAAATTCAAGCACATTAATCGTAAGTCGCTGATTAAAGCTATGACGTACATTGTCAGTGGCTTTTGCACGGTTGACGGCATCCGATTCGGATTAGCCTGTCACAGTGACCGAAGCCAAAGCACGCCCGCGCCTAACCATCATCGTGATTAGTTTGCGCCGCACCACTTGCAGTTCCACCCACAGACCACATATCCAGTGTAAACCCGAAGGAATAAGACCGGGAGTTGTGCCAGTGGGGCCTTTCTGTCCAGCCGACCAATGCTGGTTAGCCAGTTGATTGGCTAATAAGGAAAGGAAACCCTTATCTCTCTGAAACTAAACACAGTGACGAGATCTAAGCTAAGAAGAAAGATTTATGAAGTGTAATACAAGCAGCCTTGCAGTATTGGAGTGCATGTTAGTGCATCCCAGAGAAGATAAGATTGAAAAACAAAATTCTTACTGAACTACGAAAAGCCGGACAGACCATTCATCATACAGCACACCAACAAAGCCGAAGAAAAGAATGGATAAATGACCACAGACACCTAAATTTCTGAAAAGGGGAACGGATTAATTGTCAACGTCCAAGCTGTTGACCGATGCAGTCGTTAACAGGAGTGGAATGGATATGCTTGTATGACCTGGGTTTTTTGCGCACACATACACAGTGCCGGCTTACGACGCTTGACTGATAGCCCCTTGAGTGAATTCGAGATGACTGGTTCGTAACTTTGAATCGACGCTCCGAAGGCGTTCCTCATACTGACTAATTGATCGGTCTGCCATAAATATTCAACGACAGACAAGACTGACTTGTGCTGTTTAGGAGGGTTATTTCAGGTCATACCACATATTAGATCTTAGGCTTATTAATGTAACCTAGTCCTAATGCGCTAGTATCATTCAGTTCTGTCATTGTGTGTCACCGCAGCCGTAGACGAATTTACAAAATGGATTGCTTTGACACTTGTGTCTCGGTCAGAGCACTTCATTATTGTGTGGTGCGACTATGCAGGCGTACAGGGACCACATTCTGTTTGTCGGATCACCTGTATCAAGTCCTACTTTAAAAACAACTTGGTATTGTCCCTCTTAATGGAATATTTTCATGTATACCGATTTTTGGGGGCGATTTTTCTTTTGACTGTGATTTTAAGTGGATGCATCCCGTTAGGCAATCTTTGGGAGTGACTGTGTGTAGCGAACAATTCTCATCTCCATGTCGAGTTTGTCAGGAATACTCATATTTCTGTCATTGCAAAATGGACGTCTTACCAGTGATCGTTTTTGCAGGGTATGTGGAAAACCGCTAGTCCGTAAATATTTTTAATATTGTGAATTACTTACCGTTCTGTCTTCTCGTCCTTCTATGGTAAGGCATGGAAACACTATTGAGTCCTCATTGTGAAATTTGGATGACAACGGGAACTTCAAGTGCTCGGAACTTGGTTCGTCTCATTACTTCTCAACTGTTTTTAGCTCTTGATCGGAAGTTAGTATGTCATCCACACGTTGAACTTCTTTCTGGGAATTTCTATCACAAACAGAAAACTCATCGAAAACTGCCTTCCGATGCAGGTCATCATCACTTCATCTAGCTGTTCATGCTCTTCATTTGGAATCTAAAATTCCACATCTTCATTCAGTAAAAGTAGAATATCCAATGACAACTTTAGTAGTAATTCATTGCTTATGGATCTTTTACAGTTCTTGTTTTCGTATTGGAGCTGAAGGCAGTGCTTTGAGAGTAAAACAAGTTTCTAGCGGTCTGGCCCACAAGGCACTTGTTTGTGTCAATGAATTTGTGGACAATGCGATTCTGTTTGGAAAGTCTCGTCCACTTTTTCGCGATGCGACATATGGAAGTGAACATCGAGATGAAAACAAACAGTACATTAATGGTGAATACGGTATTGATTTATACGTCCAAATTACCCAATTCCCTTCTTGGCTCTACCCTAGCCAGCATAAGTTTGCCCATCGAAGTCTTATCTTTTTTACACACACACCGTAGTCACCGTCAATTCGGGGTGAAAATTTCCGATGGAACGTTCATTATCACCATATCTCTGATGGCAGTCGAGACAGGCACTCGTGCCTTTCTTGTTCTTTATCGTTTTGACAACCCAACAATTCGACAATCCACCATTCCACTTACGGAAGGATGCCGAACCCTTGTCTCTTGAGCTCATCATTGCTCATTGTCGCTCACGGAAAACTGGGTATGCTTTACTAAATCCATTGTCTACCAACATAGTAGTCAGTATAATTATAGTGTGAGTCGGACCGCCAACAAATTGTTTTAGTGAGTAGACAATCGTTCCAAGATCTTTACTGATCGCCTTTAGTTGTTGAACGATAAGACACACTGTGTTATGAGAAACCGTTGACTTTCCTAGTAACGTCCCACTAATCCTTGACCTATGTCTGCAGTCATAAAATATTGACTGCCTAGGCAGCTTCAATTTATACACAAACACATTTCAACGTCTTAGTGCAGTCTGTTGCGTGCCATTGTCTTTCTGCTTGTCAATACATTCAGACAGTACAAGATTGACTTTTTGAGCTCCAAACGTCTCACATAACGCACTTCAGTTTTATTTCCGTCTCGTACAAATTAGAAGAGCATTCCTTGTAGTAGGTCACTCATCAGTCTCTTGCTGAGTGGTCAATCACACGTGTTTTTTATGGTATCTCGAAAGGAGAATTCAGCTGGACGTCCATAAACCTAACCCTGACACGAAACTTTCCATCACTCACGCTACCTTGTGACCACTAACTCTTTCTATGCTTCAGCGATCGGTAAAACTACAGGTCTGCGTAGAGAGCACAGTTCAGCCGTCAAGCAGTATTATTGAATCAGAGCAATCAGAAACTCATCGGATAAGCACCATGGACCAATCGAAATTGTGACGTTGCTTGATCGATACGTTAGAGTGATCAATACAGCTGCACATTGTTTTTGTCATTGTATAAGTTTGCTCAAGGCTGACTCCCTGCTTCAGCTTTTTCTGGTGGATGGGGGCAAAATAAAATTATGAGAAACAGTCGGTTGTTTTTCATAATTTCGCTTTTGTACTTGTTTACATCGCAAGTATCGCTTCATGGCTACCCTAGTAAGAACCAGTAATCCTAAGACATCTGTTACGCTGGTATCTGTTTGTGAACTTTGCAGTCTTACATTGTCTCTTCGTTGATTCAAGATTAGAAACGACCATCATGCTGAGGACGTTTCATTCTCCGAACAGTTTAGTGTCCCACCACTTAGGTCTATTTGGTTGCATCCGATTATTCAGTTTGGTGTAAACTAAGACCATCGTCATCACCCAACTAAGTTGTTCAACCCATACAATTCTTGGTTACATTTGTTATATTCCATCTGTCTGACAGCCTTCATCGACAATCTCATTCGACCGTTGTTCTCCAAATTGCATGAGTTTTTTCAAACGGATCTGACCAATGTGATTATGCATAATCTGGATGAGAACTACAAACAGTGGCAAGATCAACTGCACACTGTGGTCCCCCCAGAGGTAGTCAAACGATCGTCTTCGCTCTATCACAGTCCAGTTGTGTCGCCTGCACGGGTAGACAAGAAACCGCGGAAAGCACTGAAGGACCGATTGATCACCACAAAACAAATGACTGTCTCTAAAATCGCCAAGGTTAGTGTTTGATTCTCATCCTGGACATGGATGTGTTTGGTACATTTTCAATTTTTGCGCATTTTTTGAGCAGCACCACGGACAGCCAGCGAACAACTGCGGTTTCTGTCGTCAATAAAAGTGCATCCGATTTCGTGGATGGACACTTTTAAATTTGTTGAGACGCGGCGGTCTACTGAACGAGTATGTGGACACAATGTCGGTCCGGTACTGTTACATTCGGTTCAGGTTAGGATTGACGTCAAATTGTATAATAGTGTAAGCACTGAAAGCAATTTATGCCAAGACTGTCCAGTTTACCGTATTTATCATGGTTAAGATTACGGTATACTGTATGAGACACTCGCAAGATACCGATGTGAAGGGTCGACTTCTACCGATTGTACCGATGGCGAGGTGTTGTTTGACAATTTGCTAGCAGTACCGCCAGAACTGATCTCACGATACTGACTTGACCTGAAGATACCTCAATGTTAAGTAAAGCATTTCACGCGCTGCATTTCTGAAAGCAACTTGTTTTGATCACAATATCTGTTACTCATGTTCGAATATGGGTCAATTTTTGCTTGTGATGGCGTAGACTATTGCACATTTTCCCAGATGAAGGTCACAGAGTTACCCTAGTAACATGGCGATCAGTATGTGAGATGAAGTCTTCTTCACGTTACACATCCTCCCTACCATCATAGCGTGACTTCTGTCGTATGGTAGGTCGGAGGGTGAACAACGGAAGGAGTGAACAGTCGTATATCCCAGTGCTACAGTAGGGGACTCATGTAATCTACATGTCTACAGGTCAGCTGGTCGGAACTTAATGACCTTGTCGACCGACGGGCCAATGAAGTCATTGGCTATTCGAGTCGATTGTAAGAATTCTAGAAAGGTACCCGCGGACTTACTGCCATTCAGACGCACAAACGAGCGGTAAGTACTAAGCACAATGTACATACCCAAAGTAATCCCTCTCCAAACCTGTCCACTTTGTGTATCAGAATGATGAAGGCGAGGTTTACTTGCTGGTGATCATATTCGGGAGTTCTCAGAACTTGTGTTGGTGAATCCTGGTTCTCCCGTGTTGTTGACAACTTCATGTGTGACATATTTCCAAGCTTGTATCATTTAATTATGTTTAGAGTGTCGAACGTTCCTAGCATATGTCTTGCGTCAGTATCTTCATTGCCTTCGCCTTGAGGCCTTTTCTTTAGTTTAGAACAATCTTCTTGTCCTCGCTTGCAATATGGTGGATCGCGCTTCGCTTTGCAATTAATTATCTCATACAGCCCTAATTGTGAAAAGGAGGGCCGGTAGGAAAAAGCAGCCTGAATTGGCACCAAGGCGTAAAACAACCCATATAGATTGCTTTATAGACACAATGTGTTTCGTTCTCCGGGCAGCCAAGGGCAGTGGCTCAAGCACCATAGAATTCATCAGTGCCTAACTTTGTCTTCCGATTTGCTTTACTAGTAAGCAGCTTGATAAATTATTAATTTACAGGAGACCCAATTTCTGAACAATTGGGTTCTGACTGGATTCGGACCTACAGCAGAAACATCGTGCCCTAACGTCTTGAGCGTTCTACTGGCTGAGCGACGATGCCATACTGTGAGCACATGGCTTTCGCGGTTGAACTCAGTCGTCCGTATAACCCGATGTGTCACGGACTCTGTCAACGAATCCAAGCGATCGTCCACTGAAATAGGATTCTTCAAAAATTTAACGCTAGCTTCCACCAATTCCACAATTGAGCGTTAAAGTTATGATGTTCTATAATAGCGACGTGAACTGATTGAGAAATCCTGTTTGGGTGATCAACCTCCTGGATCAGTTGTTGTAGTTCACATAGCACAATGAGTTGGCTGATTGATTGACATCCATCAAGAAACTTCTAATTTCTCACTTTGTAGTGTAGCTTGTGGAGCACCTACTGTGTTTGTTCACGTTGGTTCGAGTCTAGCCGAAGCCTTCACTTTTAACAATTTTGATTTCCGTACGGCCGTTATTTTTATTTCAAAAGTAGTGTATTTTATCAGTTAATTCTCCGTATCCTCCCGGTCGGTAGTAAACAGGTTCCTAGCATCACGTTAGTCTAAAGATGCTGTCGGTTTACTGAAATCGTCGGACTTTTATGCTGCGGGAAGTAATTTTCAGCACTGTGCTTCATGTGATCTAGTGCCCAATGTGATTTCACTCAGTGTTGTCTCCTAATCCCGCCCGGTTTTTTCTTCAGACTCAGCCTCATAATGTCACGTTCGATTTGGCCACGAATACCGCAGCCGGTCAGGATTGTACAAGAACAAAAGAATTGGAATGTGTACCGAAAACTAAGCTTCAGACATTCTTCATCACTACACGTGGTATTCGGCGTCACTCGTTGCCGGAAACTCAGGGTGCTATCAAGAAAACTTTCAATTTCGCGCTGTCCAAAAAACAAAATCTTCCGAACCTCAACGACACTCAGTCTGGTGGCGCGTTCTGTTGCAGTACTGTGAAAAATGGCCCGCCGTCTTCAATACACTATTTATATATCAATCGGCCAACAATTAAATCTCTCCGCACGCCATCGGGGAACATCTTACAAACTCTATGCGAAGAGATAATCAGCCATGAACCCAGTTCGGAGAAATCGCGTGCTTTACGCCTAGATCCGTTTCCTTTACCAGATGCATGGACAGTTACCACCACAACGGCTGGTGTTCGTGGTAGCGGGGCGAGTACGGATGCGACAGATTGTTTCGGTTCGTCTCACGTAACTGGATTAGCCATTCAATTGTCTGTGACCGATTTTGTCAGCCTGGCACACCGTCGCAGTAGTGTACCTTTGGTGGATAAGTAGACTTGAACTGGTTATTCAACCAATATCCACTCAATGACGTCTTACGGTTGGGGAGTATGCTCTAGCGGGTATCACCGACCATTATCTAAGCCCACTTGGTATGTCTATTACTCTGTACACTTCATCAGCAAACATTTATGTGGGCATTGTGTTCCCGTACTAAGGCTTGTTTTTCTCTCTCTCTAAATTTACTTGACAGGGCTTCTGTTGTTTTGCATTGTTGAAACCTAGGTTGCTCAATTTTCTATGCAACACAACCGTTTGTTTATTGTTTTGTTTTGTTTTTCTGTGCCGTTTCATTTTATTGTCCATTTTCATTCAAGCAAACCGTACGCTTGTGCATGTGAATTGTATTCCAGTCGTCCGTCACGTGATTCTTTCTGTCCTCTTGCATACAGAACCGGTACATGGTTTTAACTGTGTGTGTGTGTGTGTGTATTCATGTGTCCAACCCAATTTAGGACTGCGTGTGTATCTACTCTTTCCGAGTTCATTTGGTTCCCACACTGATCAGTTCACTGACCGACGTTTGCAAGCCGTTTTCCTGCCAATGTCTGTTCTTTCCTCAAGTGCGTTCACCAATCGTTCTCCGGCTTCCCCTATAGTTGAAAGGTCCAACCGGATTTCCGACCTGTTCTGTAATCCGTCTTTCAATACGGTTCTACTACTGTTATTTGTCTCTTCTCATTTTTACTGCCTGACCTGATCGTGTACTTTTATTCTCTTGCCAACCGTTACACCCTTAGTAATTGACCTTAACGAAAGTTGTCGAAATTCATGGTGGTCTTTGTTTGTCCTCAAACCGCCGATGCATCGTCGTTCTCTTCAATACAATAGTAACGATGGTGCTGGTGTTGCTTTGTTTTTCGTATTCTTTAACTGAGTTTGCTTTTGTTAGCAAATTTTCTTAGTCCTTATGATCAGTGGAAAATGATGATACTAGCTTGTCAGAAAAATAGCCCATTTTTTGACTTACGCTGTACTCGGTGATCTTACGGTGTTTTCGTTCTTTGTAATCATCTTTCGTCCTCCGTTTCTGTGATGTTCAATCCAGCGTGTCCGTTTGTCTAGCTAGGATTTTTCAATCAGCCACTCTAAAATCCACGTACTATGGACACACTTGTGCGCCGATATGAAAAAATCTAACCGTAAGATGTATGAACCGCAGTTTAATTTGAACATGATAGAGAAGCCCTGTGTTTTTCGACCGTATGTATCAAACACCGCAAAGCCCAAATGAAACTCTGATTCGATCAATGCGAATTCCGGCATAGATCTTCTTCCAATTCTCCTCGAGTGGTCGAATCACTAGGTCTGTGAATTACCCAAACAATGCGTAGGTCATTCGTGATTCTTGTTGGGGATTTGTTTCTTTTCAGAACACAGGCCGTAAATAGTTCAAATCCTTTGAACTCAGGTAAATTTGCAAAAGTATCCGTTGACTTGTTGTCCTCCTTGTCTCCACACAAACAATCTTCAATGAACCTACCGTCATCACCATCATGGGTTTGAATCTTCTCCTTATGATCCCTAACTTAACGACTTTCAGTCTTTTTCACTTGCTAGCCAGTAATATTCCTGACCACCTAACTTACGTGTGGCAACAAAAAACGGACAGTTGGAGTATAGTGTAACGTAAATCTATTTACAGTGTGCATTTTGAATGTGTATATTCGTCGCACATTTGCTGCCAACATTTCTAATGAAGTGCAAACACTGTAATTGTTTCCCACTTTCAGACATGGTTTTTCATTGCCTGTTTTGGTATGTTTAGTAGTTTGTTTGGCCGTGGTTTCAAAATAACACCGCGAGTGCACCACACAAACCATGTCTATTTCGAGTCACCAGGAATTCCGAAATTCCCGTTTCACATAAATAGACTAAAGAAAATAACAGTAGAACGTATTCAGCAAATAATGCCAAATTCACGTTTTTAAATTAGCCTTTTCTCCTGATCGATTCACTCCTAACGATTCCGGACAATGTCATTTCTAAGTTGTAAGACATTTCTGTCGACTGGATTTCCTGTTCACATTTAAGACTAACTGTTTCCGATACATATTTCGATTTAGTTGATATTGAGTACCTCAAATATTCTTGGAAAATTGATTTCAGTCCGGCAATTGATCTGTCAACATCAGCAGTTTCAGATGTTGCTTTTAGATAATACAAAACATTCAGCTCGTGACATTTCGCTCCTGTGATTAAGCGTATTTTCAAAAGCAAGTATGCTGTCACCAATGTTAACCTCAGTCTGACCACATCTCCAAGCGTCTAATTTATGTTCTTTTCGGTGACTCAATATGTCACTTGAATATATCACATTCGTTTAATAATTGTTATTGTTCGAATATACCAGGTCGTCATACTTTTGGTAAAACAAATATACTCAGTGGAAAAAGTTGACGAGAGCATCGTTTAGCTGCTTCAGTGCTGATATGAAAATGGTAAGGCTGTCATTCGTAACCCACCACATCGCACTTTCACGTTTGCGTTGGTGAACTATCCACTTAACCAGAGTGAATGAAACAGCTCGTTGTTGCTGGTAGATTAATCATGTGACTTTCACTGAATGCTGGTCATTCATCTAATCATAACTCGCTTGGACAAACTTCTCTCTGACCCGGCCTGTTGACTGCCAGGTGGCAAAAGTTGACGATCTATGAGAACTTGAAAGGCTGATTGATGTAACTTGGTTTTGCCGGAGGTAACGTAGCTTGGAGGGTGAAAGTTTCAGTGATCACACGTACATCCTCACAGTGCAACTTTCATTTGGCTCATGATCAACTGGAAGGTGAATCGGTCTCTGTGGAATACACCACTGGTAGTTTAGGCTAAAAAGTGCTTACTGTCAATGTTTCCCTTCCAGAAGGATCGCACGTCGAAGTAATAACTTTTTTATCTGCCTTTTGCAAGGGTTCGCGTCATCTTGTAACGAAGGCACTGTCCTTCTGTGGATGAATTCGTTCTTATTGCACTGTTCATTTTTTTTGTCCGATTATTTTGAGACACTGGAGATGTGACGTGCATTTTAGCGTAGCAGTAACAGGTAGGCTAGGTCGGTGTGAGAATCAATTAACCGAAGGATTACTGGTATTCAGCAGTTGTTAGCTAGGCGGTCTATGTCGGGCAACGAGTACATGTGATTAAGTGTTCAACGTGTCAAAATCGAGAGCTTCGTCTTTTTTGTCAGGGCTACTAGTGCCAACTGTCTCCAACCAATACTCCCTACGAGTTTACACTGTGCTTATATGATCTGAGCCCAGATTTTGCCCCACTCTAGTTCGATTCCACTTCAGAATCCAAATGCCCACGCGCAAGTAGACAAACTGGCAGCATTGATGTATACGTCCATGTAGAACTCCGAACGTCTTTGTGTGTATAGGTGAAGGAAATATTTCTGGAATCTTCTAACTTCGACCGGTATCTATGCGGTGTATTGATATAAACACTGACTTCCTCTATGCCAGATGCTTTTGATTACTTTCGCAGTCAATTTTACACATTTCCACTTTTAGTGGTCTGATGTTCTTGCATTCTGAAAATCGTGGATTGTGAATCACTGCGTAAACCGTACTTTATTGATCTGAAAATTGAGTAGCACTAGCGTGCCCTAACATCATCATCCCCGTGTCCTAAGAATTCACAGGTTTTGTAGTGTACGGTTGACAACAGTTCGTTTACAGATGTGTCGAACAGGAGGCGTTCAGGCAACAAACGGAAAGTATGAGGTACGCACGTTTAAGCAGGTATGTGCGATAACGCTCATTAGATCGAACCAATAGAATTCTACTTAGACGGATGTTGATATCGGCAGAGAACGAGATAGACCAATCAGATACCGGTCTTCGATTGATCGTCTCGCTCACGGGTAATCAAGACGAACTGTGGAGTAATTTGAATTCGAACAGGTGTCGCTCGCTTGAAGCTGGTCTAGGAAGGGTTTACTTCGTATTAAGTACATCGTTACACTAATCAGGTGGTGCTATTAGATTAAAACCGATTATGACCACATCTTTTCTGGTTTTTGCTTTAGTTTTTTTGCGTTTTCTCCAGACCGATTAACCGCGACGGAATTCTGACGTTTACATGTTTTAGAACTCAAATATTCCAACTTCCTCCACCAAATATAGAAACCTAGTGTATTACTGCGCACTTTTCGAAGTTCTAAGATGACTGTGCCGTATATTTCTCTGCGGCTGCCGTCCAACTGCTAACCTGGAGTTTCGATCCAGGTACGTGAATGGTCCTAGTGCTTCTTTGGACCGAGAGTTTGTCTCAGGCCCTCTTGTGATGCGGGCGTGTTAACCGTCACTCAATAGGCCTGAGCCAACTTCCGTAGGTGAACTCTCAGGTGTAGTCGTGCGCCTGCTCTTTAGTGGCTATTTGAGGAATTGTAACTGTCGTGTCAACTCCGGTAAATGTGTAAGTTGGTAATTCAAATTGGGTCTAATGAGTTACGTATTGATTGTTGATAGCTGAGATCCAGATTGCTGTGCAGTAACATACGCAACAAGTTCCTATGTATGCCGAATGTGCAAAATCATCATGTAGCTTATATGTTGTAGACAATCCCTCAGTCGGATTTTGTTGTTGATGTGGAAACCTTTCCTCTGTTCACATCTTTGCCAACGAGGAACGTAAGCTGACTTCGGATTTTTGTTTATAAGTACGGTAGTGTTTTTCGGTGATAAAAGCATGGTCTGACTTGAACCATATTTCAGTGAGCATTTGACGTCAACGCTCATAACAATGGTTGTAATAACTTGCTGTGTTTGGACAAGCTTCCACAGACAAATGGGACGAATCTCTTGACAGAAACAGTGATAAGGACAAGTTGCGATTAGCCGGTTCTTCTTGACACTTCTCTTGTTATAAGCAGAGGCTGATAAATGGCCTCCGGATTTTGGAGCATGTTACAAGTCAGTTACCACTTCAAAAGCATGAGATAGTCCCAATCCTTGCTCCTCCAATCGCCTGAAAAGTCCACGAACTACAAGCAGGTTGGCTGCCGTGGATTAGTTTTGATAGGTTGTCTTTGCCTTTAGATCAACCGTTGTTTTCGTTCAGTGGCATCCGAAAGTTCTTCACGATTTTGTTGGAAGTATACAGCTACATTTCGTGTATCAAGGCTAGCACGCTGATATTTTTCTTGAGCGTTTCTTCGAACATACTATATCTTGCTGTCTTGGACGACTGGTACACATTGCGGGGGTTTGCTTACTCAACTAAAAGAGAAGTCACATAAGTTAGGCCAAAACCATTGACTATGGTACCATAACAAGTGAAGCCATCATAATCCAAAGGTTTTAAGTGTTCCGGAAACTTCTGTGAGAATTTAGTCTCAGTTAACATATTCTCACTTCCTAAAGGAAGTCACCTAAGACCTACCACAAATGGAGGTAACGATAAGAGTTTCATTCAGACATTTGAGTTCACCTAGTTGTCAACCACGGGTGTTGTTTTGATGCTTACATATCCAGACGTCACAGTTACTATTTCACCAGGAGTCCCCGTATCGAACGTTGTTAAGAAACAGTCACCCATCGGTTAACAGTTGGATTGAGGGTGCTTTGGGCACAATTTTTAAAACCTCGTCTCGCTCTATCAATTTCCATGGTCAGCTTGTTTTTCTTCATCTACAGAATATTTGGATATCCTGGCTCTCAGGCCAAGCGACCGAGCAGCCGGGAGTGCGTTGTTCGTTGAGGGCGTCCGAAATCCGGGTCGCTATGCAGCGACTGCTCATATCTAGAGTGCACGAAAGAAACATCCTTAGTATGTGCTGAATCCCCTAATTTAGAAGCGCATTTGACTGTTGAGACTAATTGAAATTTTTTCACGCGCCCCACCGGACTGTGCTTTCGTGTGGTATGGAAATGTTGACTTTGTTACATATCCCTCATTTTCCTTGATTTAAATGTGCATATTGCAAGCAGGTTTGTGAAACGAAAGTATGGATTTTGTGTTCACGATATCCGATTTTGCTTTCACACTTTCCATTCAGTGTATTATGATCCATCTTAGTCACCGCCGCTCATTTCACATGGTCATCACTGGGACCTCAGATGGACTGTGATACTTTTGCTGCGTGCGGTTTAATCGTTCGGATACAGAAACAACTGTGAACTGGCCGAGCTTGAATTTCGCGTGAACAAACACAACAGCTTGAGTTATGGCGAGACGGAGAAATCGTGACATTCACAGCTTCAGGTGTACGCGGCTCGGTTGCCAAGGTAGGCATACGGCTTTACGAATACAGATACACCGTTTGTGTATTTTTGTTCATCGATCTTGGCTGACCATACAGCTAGATGTTTATAGTACGGCCCGAGCACACACCCAAGCTGTTCGTTAACGCCCCTCGTTCATCAGATAGCCTTGCATCAGATCCATGACCAAGTTAGTATATCGACATATTGGAAGCACCCTAGTTTGTGAATATTTCGAATGCTCTAGAAGTTACAATCTACTCTCCGTTTTGTCTGGTCAGTGTTAATCACTTATTGTCTTTCTGCCGTACACGTACTAACATGTTCATATGTCCGTCTAAAAACATATCCGTCGTGATAGACTCTGTACAGCAGAATCACATGGTACGTTACAAAACCAGACTGCGAAAGAGGAAATCAGAGGATAATGAGCGGAATGGAAGCCAACCCACAGGCTACCAAAAGTACGGCAATCGTACTGTGACATACAGCATCGACAATTGGGCGTCGTAAACATCTTCACTTCACTGCAACGGTTCTAATGATCAAGTTGTCTGTTGACTAGGTTTGTCGTCTCGAGTCTGTACGTCAAGTCTGTGCTTCAATTTAACTGTTGCTGACACAGTTATGCCAGTCTCCGTCAGGGTGTTTCAGATTTGGCGCGCCTGGATGTTACAGGAATATTCTCCATAGGTTAAACTATTCATTGGAAGTAGCTTTAACAGATAACTCCTGAGATGGTTATCTTCTATAGGCAGGATCATTTATCTTAGGAGATATTGGGGTTGATCGTGGATCTTACACACCAAAAATAAGTCCCATGAGGGTTAGTTTTTGTACAACATATATTGCCTCCTATAAACAATGTCTTACACATCACGTTTTTTGCACCCATTGTTGCAGCCGTTGCAGTGTTTTATTCCCTCTCAGATACCATTGGGTCCAATGAAATTGTAGTGAGACGACGTCTTCGCTACTTTTATGGTATATACTGTTCCACCATAAGAAATATAGTGTGGGGTTTTCTTGCTAGACAACTGCCCACTCAATTGAGTTCCGCAGGATTCACTTTTAGAAATGGAAACATTTGGTTCACCGATGACTAAACTGAGCACGGTATCCATCTAAAGCACAAGTGCAAGGGGTATGATTAGAGCAAGCTATCTGTTAGAATCGATATGTACTGAACACAAGACCTTCGATATGAATCAGGCTTACATTCGACTGATCAGCGACGAGTGCACATAAACTAGCACACTTTAATTCGCATTCACAAACTGAAGCATCGCGTACCAAGTCTTTCTTAAGCATTTCACTCTATGGCTTAGTTGAGGTTATGGTGGTACTCTTACTGCAGTGGAATGCACTCCAATTCAAGATAGCGGAAATACTCGAAACTACTCATACTTGTGCTTTTGAAATGTAACACAAACAGTCAGTTTAGTGAACGATATTCAGAATCTTTCCGATGTCGCAGAATGACGTATGATCAATTTTCGAATAAATCAATATTTCCCGAAGGAATGTTGAATGTTAAGATATTATAATCATATTGCTCATCCACCCGGAATATTGGCAACCGTGACAAAATCGGAAAGGATCATGGATAACATAATTTTCAGGTGTATACATTTTTTAGTGGAGTATTATCTTCGACAGGCGACTGCGACCAAATATGCTTATTTGTAAGGCTGAATAAATACTAAGAGAACGTACAATTGACTATTGATCCTTGTGCTAGCTGTTTGGTTCTTTCTTGTTCAATTATTTGGCTGAAGTATGTGCATTTTCGTGCGAAAACCTTACAGCTTCGGTATACTAATAATTTTAGCTTAACGGTATGGTAGGATGTTATGATTTTTTGCCTGGCACGTTGAGGTGGCTGTTTCTGTGAAAACTGAGGCTGATGTAACACGGTGTTTAATTCCATTTGCCGTCCTAGAATATGAATGTTTCGTAGATTTGGAGAACTAGTAAAATATTCCACACAAGGATCGAAGTACTGTATCGTTCCACACTGGATTTTGTTGTGTGATTCTCACTGGCATAGCGAACCATGGTGTTCGTATTAGAGTACAACTTGTTTATCAAAAGAAAATGAATGATACCAGTAAAATATAACTCGTAGGTAATAGTGCATCAAATATACACTAGTACGAAAACCATAAAACGAACTGTTTCCATTCAAAACAAGTTTTGAGAGCACATCAGTAATTATTTAAATTGTTGTCGATCGCCGATTGAACCACTGGAAACCAACGAAGTAAGGCGAGAGGACGAGTGTACACAAGAATCCTCCTGAACTTGTAATTCGTTTGCTGGATGAAGCTATGCACGTCTTTAGATTTGAGGGTACTTCCCGCAAGATCGTGTACCGTTTAACAAGCGTGGCGGAGTCAGGGCACTGCGTATTGTGTCCTTCTCAATTCAATGGTGACGTTCCACACAGCAAACCTGATGGTTCTTTATTGGTCAGTGTTCTTGATCAATAGGGTTGTCACACCACGGGCAGAAAAATGTATATGCATGCGCGTCACGCCCTATTCAGCTACATTGGTGCGATGGTGAAGCTGGTACGTTGTTTCGATCTGAAAGACTATGTTGACCACAACCCCTGGCCTTCCAGATCGAACCATGTCAGGTGAGCCAAAGGGAAGTAGCTGGTATCTGGGTAACTAAAGACGGGCAAACCAATTGCCACTACTCAGAATTTGTCATACCAGGTGGGAATCCAAATAAGTCTTTAGCGTTTTACTGCCCATTCTAGATCTTATAACGACTTGGCTTTGAACCAGACCATCTGGAGTAATACAGTCAGATTTAATTGGTGACAGTTTTGCTGATGCGTACTCAAGCTTATGTTACGCAGAGCACCTATAAGTGTCATAGGTGTAATGATGTGACTACATGGTGTTGCGATGAATGCGACTCGCGTGTTCCCGACAAGCGTGTCCTAGAAGGAAACGTTACTAAAGTCAACAAATATTAAAGTAGACTACGCGGAAGAACTAGAAATGGTATGGATACGGGTACACCATTGACTGCGACACATCGCCATCTCGGATAGCGTCTCTAACCAGCGGTTTGAGTGATCACGAGGACCCCAGCTAGGCAGGCGATGCCTGCCCACTTTGCTCAGTGGAGTAGTCAAGGTCTTCATATTCCGTGACCACGTTGTCGCTTGACCACCACGCGGTTTTACCCAACTGTTGGTGGCCTCAGTATATAATGCCCGGTACGGTAAACGCTCAGCTGGCGTACGGAGCACGTGACCCAACCATCGCAAGCTGTGCAACGTGATTAGTTGCCCAATTGATCGCGCATCCCGAATGTTCCGGAATACGCACCGGCGAACTGCCACATTGCTCACGCGATCAGTCCACCTAACGTGGGCCAATTGATGGAGACAACGATGGTCAAACACAGCACGCCTGTTGATATCTTCCTTCTGAACAGGTCGCGTTTCCGAACCGCACAGCAAAATGGAACGCACACAGACGTTACATACCCTTCATTTCAGGGACAACCGAACGTCTTTACAACACCACAGAGGAGACACGATGAGTACCGTAGTCGTATGCAAGTTGTTTGTTATGTAAATTTTGTCATTCTTCTCAGTTGCTGAACACTGTGGTCTGTTAAATCACTCACCCCCTATTTCAGGAAACCGGGCTGTGATGGACTTTCACGTCTTCTTTCTTTTAGTTTTGTTAATGCGTTGCAAAGTGAATGTTGCGCTGGTTTCCGGCCAACTTTAAATTTTTGTTCTTCCCACCCATTCCATCTGCCTTTTCAACTACACAATATTTTCAACATTCTGCATTCTCGATGTTATTGTTCGAGACTTTCTTTTTGTTTCCCAAAAATACGGGTTTCAATTTCTTACCAATTAACCATCTGGCCGACTAATATCGGTCATTAGGACCACAATAATAACCACCTTGCTTTCATTCCTTTGCGTTTACACTGAATAGCTGGGAGGGAAGTGGAACTGAGAGTGGTGTAGCGCAAGACACTTATGTTGAGTGTTGTAGGTGTCCTTTCGCTTCGGTCACTGTAACAGGCTTATCCGAGGCGGGTGTTGTCAATCATATGGGAGAGATTGAAAGCAGCATCGACTTTAGCGGCTCCCACAAATATGCATTGACCAACCTTGTTGGGCGTACGAAGAAGTGAAACACTTAATTATCTTCATCGTTTGAAGTGTTCGGTAAAAAGCTGAATGACTGATACCTAACAGATATGTACCGGTCGCCCACCTTGGGGTAAGTGCAACCGTGGCTTATTTCCATGCGTCAGCGAAAATGCTATTCGAAAGTGTCTGTTTGAACAGCTTGTAAATAAGTTCCGTCAGATTAGCAGCTGTTCCTGTGAGGATCATGTGGTGGCCGTGGTCTAACCCCTCCGTAATGAATGAATTAACTTTAATTAGGAAGCTTACAACGTCCAGTACTGAATTAGAAACTATACAAGTTGATCGCCAAAACTCGGTGAGCGTGGAACAGGAGACCTGTAGCGACTATATTAAATGATATTTTGATAGTCGCCACACTCTGTCCAAAAATAAGATTCTCCTTTCTTGAACAAGCTGGTTGTTGACAGAATTTACTTCACCTAAACCATTCAAGAATAACCATATAATAATGTGCAACAAAAAAGAACCTTAAACGACAGGCGTCCACGTAGTTTGAGAATTGCATTAACCTCTGGAACCCTCGACGACGGTCGTTCCTGAGACATGACACTGTCGATGCTGGCGAGTTTGAAACGGCAGCCGAATCTTTGCAGAAGTCAGATAAAGTATCGGTCGTCAAATATTTTGCTGATCGTCAACCAGCTCCCACTTCAAGTACCTCGATAAGCACTGGCTTCAGTCCGTCAGAATCAATAACGTCGCGTATACCGTTGCGCTCCAACACGAAAGTTCTATCATAACGTGTGAGTACGCGAAACGGACCTGTAGCGGCCTGGAGCTTTCACTGGCCTGCCTGCGGTATGGTGTGTAAAATAGCTCCGAAACTCATAGTTGCATATTGTACCTAGGCTATTAAGAAAGCTCGCATGATGCATGCTGTCCGATTGTTTGTCTACATGTCATGTGACCGTGGCGCGAACCCGAAGGACACACGTGTCACATTCTTCCGGTTTACTCGCTCGTCGACGTGCGGTCTCTAGCCTCTAGATATTTCGCGTGTCGGTGCCTTTTATAGCGCTACCAGAGACCACCTGTACATTTCGTCGAATAAAGATTTGGTCTCCCTCCTCAACGGCCTTTTGTTTTTCGCGTCCGGTAATTGCGTACCTGGGGAAAACGCGACTTAGTGCGATGTGCACTAAAGAGCTGCGTCACACGGCTGCAATGACCGTCGAGAAATAACCCCGCAAATCAGAAATCAGGGACAAGTTGACAGACACACGTCTTCCTACGTTGCCCTTGTCTGCTTTCTTGGTAGAATGGGACAGAGTCATCTGATGTGTTTAGCCAACCTTCCATTATAACCTATGAACTTGATGGTCCTCGCTGCGCGTGTAGTAGTCATTCTTCCAGGCAAAATTAATGGGCACATGTAGACTAACTGAGCGGCGTTGGTATATAAGTCGGTTTTCGAAGTGTTTCAGATACCTAACAAGACCAGGAGCAGAACGTCATGTCAAGATGTACCGATGCTGGCGAGTGGAGAACTTTTCACCTGCCGATGAGGGAATTCCGCCAACCCGTTGGCTACCGAGTGGTAAGCTGTGATGCAAATTAGATCACGTTCTAGCGCGTTGAGAAATGACGCGAAGGCTAAGTCAATATGAGACGGTCAATGGTCGGTACAGCGGGACAACCGAACTGGGGAAAACGCGACTTAGTGCGATGAGCACTAAATTGATGAGCATGTTCGAATAATTTTTGTTTTCCACAGGTATATCTTTTGTATAACTGTGAATTGCTATTTGTTCAATACGTTTAACATATTCTTTTTTTGCAAAAACATTTGATTTGTTATCCATTCCGCTTTAATGAAAGCTCAACCGCACGTTTTGTCAGACGCTCCGGTCAGTGCATTAGCCATACCGTTTGCACCTTTTAGAGTAAATAATCCTAAATCGCGGTTTGCTCAGTTAGAAGCCACATTTGTGCTACGACAGATTAGTTCACAGCTAACACGTTTTCATTACGTAGTTGCAGTACTGCCATCTCACGTCATTGACGAGGTGGACGATGTTCTGGAGTTATCGGACTCCGCGGGGCCTTACGAGTAACTTAAAGCGGCCGTAATTAAGCGCGTTGGCTTGTCCGATTGCCAACGTATTTCTCAGCTTCTGAGTGCGACCGAGCTCGATGACCGTAACCCATCGCAGCTCCCGCGCCACATGCAGCTGTTAGCTGGCACAACACACATAGAAGAGGCTCTGCTTAGGAAGATGTGGCTACAGCGTTTGCCTAAGGATATGCAAAACATTATTAGCGCAAACCCATCAGCAACCTTGTCAACCTTTGCTGATGTCGCTGGCCGGATCGGGGACACATACGGCACTGGTCCTTCCCAGCTCGCTCCGAATAATCAGGGCACAATTGCCACTCTAAATGCTCAAGTTGCCACCCTAAGTAACTAACTTCAGGCCTCAGCGACGCAGCGTTCGAGATCATGTTCGACTACCCCCATTCGACGACACAGTAGCCACGCATGTTCACGTGATTCTCGTCATCCGCCACCAAACGTTAATCCGAATCACTGCTGGTATCACCAGGAATTTGGCAACAAAGCCCGACGATGCCGACAGCCTTGTAACTCTGGTCCAGTCACCAAACAGGGCAGCCAAATCCCCATGGTTAACGACGTAACTCGCCCGCCTCGTCCTCTCTTCTTTCTATAAGATCACAAGTGGGTGATTCGTTAATTTATTGACACAGGTATTTAGGTCAGCGTGATCCCACCTTAGACCCTCGACTTAAACAGGTCATCTACTTCGAGTGTTCGCGTGGCCAACGGAAGCACTATGAAAGTGGTCGGTCAGCGTTCTCGCACACTTAATTTAGGTCTTCGTAGGTTTTTCCGCTGGATCTTCACGGTCTTCGACGTCCAAATAGCGATTATAGGCATCGATCTTCTCCAGTACTTCCAGACGACACTGTTTAGTCGACCAAACGACACAGCCTACAGTTACAGGGATTTTGACCGATGAGGTATCAGTCAGTCCCGTATATCAAAGCTCTTCAAAACTAAACTCCTTTAGTTTTCCAATTGATAAGTGTCCGACTGTTTTTTGACAGTCTTCACCTCTGCCTGCCGTTAGGTGTTCCACAAGGCAGCACAAACTTACGACAGGCCCGCCGGATTTCGCTGAAGCTCGCAGGTTGACACCAGACAAGCTCAAGATAGCCCGCGCTGAGTTTGAGCACATGCTCGAGCTCCAGCCCTTGGGCATCTCCACTCCACATGGTCCCCAAAGCGTCGGGCGTTTGGCGCCCGTGTGGAGATTATCGTTCGCTCAACAACGCTACAACACCCGAAATGTACCCCATTCCGCACATACAGGACATCACGGCTAGCCTTCATGGTACCAGTGTTTTCTCGAAAATTGATCTAGTGCGCGAATATCACCAGATCCCGGTTGCGGATGCCGTAATCACACCATTCAGTTTATTCGAGTTTCTACATATGCCGTTTGGTTTGCGGAACGCTGCACAAACGTTTGAACGTTTCATCGACGATGTCACACGGGGTCTGGAGTTCGTCCACCCCTACATCGATGACATTAGTTGCAAGCGCGTCTAAAGAAGAACACCAGATTTATCTGCGACAGCTCTTCGACAGATTAGCAACTTTTGGCATTACGATTAACGCGGAGAAGTGTGTTTTTGGTCAATCAGCGATAGAGTTTTTAAGACATTACGTTGACCAGCATGGTATTCGACCGTTAACCGATAAGGTGAGAGTAATCCGCGATTTTCCCCGTCCTACCACCCTCGATGCTATTCGTCGATTTAACTGGATGGTCAATTTCTATAGGCGGTTTATTCCACATCGCGCTCAGCCTATGCAGCCTTTAACCGATTCACTCTGCGGCCTTGTCAACGGAGTCGTAGAGTTGTCACCAACAGCCATCGAGTCGTTCGATAGAATTAAGGACGCATTAGCCACCGCCGTTATGTTGCACCACTTCAACTCAGCCGGGGAAATAAGTGTAGTTGTTGACGCGTCAGACACCGCAGTTGGCGCCGTGCTTCAACAGTTCGTTGATGGACCCTGGAAACCGCTCGCTTTCCTTTCCAGACCTTTACTTTCAGCCGAAACTAGGTACAGCACGTTCGATCGTGAGTTGTTAGCAATTTACTCGGCCGTTCGTCACTTCCGACATGCCCTCGGGGGAAACCAGTTTGTGATTTTCACCGACCACAAACCGTTGATTTTCGCTTTCCGCAGTAGGTCTGAGAGAAGTTCGCCATCTGGATTCCGTATCCCAGTATACGTCTGATATACACCACGTTTCTGGCAGCGATAACGTTGTGGCTGACGCTTTATCCCGAATGTCGACACTAGTTGGGCACGACTCAATCGACTTAAACGCTATGGCCAACGCACAACGTTCGGAAAATGATTTCCGCGCCTCCTGCCAACAATCAGCTCTACGGCTGACTGATCAACCTTTGCCAGCGTCTGCAGACGCTATCCTTTGGGATACCTCTACTGAACATCCACGTCCATTAGTTCTTACTCTTTTCCGATGACGCGTTTTCGACAAGATACACAACATAGCCCATCCCGGCATCTGGACCACGGCCAAGCTCACTTCCGATAGGCACGTCTGTCCTGGTATGCAAAAGGACCTTAGCACGTGGGCACGATCTTGCCTAGCTTGTCAACAAGCTAAGGTTCACCGCCACCTGTCTGCCCCGATTGACCGATTCCCTTCGATTACATCTCGACTTACACATCTCCACATCGACATCGTAGGTCCTTTGCCACCTTCCAGTGGGATGACATATCTTTTGACGACGGTAGATCGTTTCACGCGGTAGCCAGAGGCCGTCCCCATAACCGACGTCAGTTCAGAGACTGTAGCACGCGCATTCGTTGAGCGTTGGGTGGCACCTCATGGTTGCCCGGCCACGGTTACGACCGACCGTGACCCTCAATTCGAGAGCGGTTCCTTTGCGGAAACACTGAGCGCGCTTGGATGTCATCGCACGCGGACCACGGCACGCCACCCGGCTGCAAACGGTATGGTCGAACTCGTCCACCGACAACTAAAGCAGCCCTCGCTGCGGTAGGCGCGATCCGTTGAACAGAAGCCCTGCCGATGGTTTTACTCGGCATCCGCGCCGCCCTTAAGACTGACCTTCATGTTTCTAGCGCTGACCTTCTGTAAGGCCAACTACTGCGTCTTCCTGGCGATTACTTTTCGTCCGCCACCAACGCCCTTCGATATGGTTCATCTTACGCCAAACAGCTCGCTTCGCACATGCACCGCCTCCGTGTCACGGACACATGAGAACAAAGCCGCAAGGTGTTTGTTCCTAAAGACCTCCACGACTGCACACATGTGGTTGTTCGCGTAGATGGTTTACGACGCCCGCTCGAGCGACCGTATGAAGGTCCTTTCAGAGTACTTCAACTGAAGGACCCCTTTCACGTGCTCGACCGTCAAGGTATTCGGGACACTGTTAGCATCGATCGTCTGAAACCGGCCTACTTCGAAAGGACAGAAAAAGCTTTCAATGCTCCTCCGCAGCCCCTATCCACTCCGCACATCATCCTCAGCAGACACCACGACTTTGCCGATGGTGCCAGCACGGGCCGAAACGCGTTCAGGTTGTAGGATGCACTGGCCGAAACGTCTCATAGAGGATTAGCGTTTGTGAAATCTCGTTTCTTTCGGTGGTAACACAAAAAAATCGCAATTTTTTTCTCGAAAATACAAAAACTATCGTTTTCAAAGCAAAAACAATTACGTGTGCCCAGGTTTATCTCTCTCGAATGTCCCTATTCGCTGTATAATTTGGTTGAGTACGTCATTTATTTCTGTACTCATACTCAGCCAGTTTCGTTCTATTTTCTGTCGCATGTCTCATCCGACGCCGGCATGACGTGTGTGGCATCTTCGATCGCGATCATCCTCGATCTCGTATTGGATGTGCTTGAACGTTCCGTGGATTGATCGCCTCGAACATTCTTTTTTCAACCGTTGTTTCGGCACCTCTAAGGGAGGATACTCGAGTGGGAGCTCGCTAGGAACTGTGAGCACTAGTGCTCCTCCACCTGCGGCGTCTGGGGATTTTCGTACCAATCGCAGGCTGAGTGGATATCGGCTGGTACGCCTTGAACCAGATCAGGCCAAGGGGGGCTGGCCCCAGTTATCCTCATCAGGATCGAAGGGTTTTTGACAGAGTACTCTTCTAGGGGGAGCTCTGTAGCGGCCTGGAGATTTCACTGGCCTGCCTGCGGTATGGTGTGTAAAATAGCTCCGAAACTCATAGTTGCATATTGTACCTAGGCTATTAAGAAAGCTCGCATGATGCATGCTGTCCGATTGTTTGTCTACATGTCATGTGACCGTGGCGCGAACCCGAAGGACACACGTGTCACATTCTTCCGGTTTACTCGCTCGTCGACGTGCGGTCTCTAGCCTCTAGATATTTCGCGTGTCGGTGCCTTTTATAGCGCTACCAGAGACCACCTGTACATTTCGTCGAATAAAGATTTGGTCTCCCTCCTCAACGGCCTTTTGTTTTTCGCGTCCGGTAATTGCGTACCTGGGGAAAACGCGACTTAGTGCGATGTGCACTAAAGAGCTGCGTCACACGGCTGCAATGACCGTCGAGAAATAACCCCGCAAATCAGAAATCAGGGACAAGTTGACAGACACACGTCTTCCTACGTTGCCCTTGTCTGCTTTCTTGGTAGAATGGGACAGAGTCATCTGATGTGTTTAGCCAACCTTCCATTATAACCTATGAACTTGATGGTCCTCGCTGCGCGTGTAGTAGTCATTCTTCCAGGCAAAATTAATGGGCACATGTAGACTAACTGAGCGGCGTTGGTATATAAGTCGGTTTTCGAAGTGTTTCAGATACCTAACAAGACCAGGAGCAGAACGTCATGTCAAGATGTACCGATGCTGGCGAGTGGAGAACTTTTCACCTGCCGATGAGGGAATTCCGCCAACCCGTTGGCTACCGAGTGGTAAGCTGTGATGCAAATTAGATCACGTTCTAGCGCGTTGAGAAATGACGCGAAGGCTAAGTCAATATGAGACGGTCAATGGTCGGTACAGCGGGACAACNGTACAACCGAACCGGGCAATCCAAATCTACAAGAAGGTTGGTGCGATGGTTTCTGACGAAAAATCCAGAATCGGCATAGCCTGTGTTCAACCTATAATTCTGTCTTCGCATATCAAGATGTAAGTACACCCTTTAGGGAGTAATGAAGATCCGACCAGACCAACATGTGCATGATGCAAACGCTCATCTGGGGCAGTAGAACTCCCCAATGCAGCACGAGTGTAACGATGAATTTGAGACCCTTTGCAGAACTCAGACTGAGTGCGGAATCCGAGCGACCGCGCTAGACAAAATGGTCAGTGGAAAATTTGTCTGTTGAGCATATGTTTGGGTAAGACATTTTGTGTAAGGCGTCAAAAATTAGTAGGCAGGAGGCCAACGGAGTAATAGTTTGAGGGATATACTGTGAGATCTCACAAGCTGTCATCCCTTCGTATAGATCTCTGGAAAGTTGTTTCCGCTCAACGGGACTCAATCGACGAAGTTGTTTCACCTCCACGAGCGCCACAATGTTGATGGAGCTGTCCGTCGTGCTTGTTGTAGAATTAATGGACGGGAAGGCATTGTTAAATTTTTGAAACGCCTGGAATATGATGGATACCCGTATTGAATTAAGCTACACAATTCAGATGTAGGGTCCTTCATGGAGCGTACCTGTCGGATGTCGAGCGTGGGCGTATGTTGAAGACTTGCGGTCTTCGGAAACGACAAAACTTCTCCCTTCAAGGGTATGTCGAAAATGGCGGACGCCGGGTTATACTGCTAACAGTTTTTTTACGGCAATATGCTGGATACCAGTTGGTTGTGGATGCCCAAGGTAAATGACCATCGAGTGTCAGTCCTCACCTAGTTGCTGCTGTAGTACGCTTCTACATCTAGGTCAGGTGCATCCTCGTTTAACGCTAAAGATGCGGACGGTTGGTGGTGTCAGAGCAATACTCTACTGACGGTTGCTGTTTACAACTTACCAAAGGGATTTCACGGCAGCTTTGAATGAAAATGAGTCAACCTTGCCTCTGAGCCTTCCGGCTGGCAGTTTTGTAAGGTCAGCAAGATTGAGAATAAAGCAACGATGGAAATTTACTAAACCACCGAACTGGCGAGGTTGTTTGGACGATGTGGACTCCTGATAGTCTGTTATTGTTCGCACTTTGTCAGGGAGAAGCTAATTGAAGCGTGTACCAACGACTTGACCGACCCCAATGGGTATTTCTATCAGTAAGTCTTTAACACCGCACACATTGTCCTCTTCTGAACCTTGCACGCAGCAGATGAAGAAGTCATGTTTTCCGTGGGTAAAACTTCCAAACACCCTCCCAAGAAGCGGAACCCAACAAGGGCGGTGAGGCCGCAAGTCCCGACACCAAGAGTGTTCGTCAAGCGTCCCGTAGGGTCACTGAAGTACGCACAGGCGGTGAGGTCACGTCCACAGCCTCAACGAAGAGCCACCAGACCAACTCGGGAGAACAGACTGGGTCCAGCGCAACCACCTCCTCAGTTATACGCCTTCAGTCCCAGGCCCTCCATCGGACTCTTCTTCCTATTTCCCCACAAAATCTAACGAACAAGTAGTTTTAAGTGTTGTATACGAACTGTCCGAATCTGTTCAATAAATTACGGGAGGCCAGCCACTTAACTCATGACACCCGAACTCACATGTTCGCTTTCACAGACGCCTAGTCTACAAGTGACATCAGTGACAGTGGCCTGAATGTCTCCGGGTATTCAGTTTACTGGACTGACTGCGCCCGTGGGAGAATAAGGGGTTCTGCGATTTTCCTTCAGCAATATCTCCCAACAGCCACCGTTATGAGTGGCTTCCAACCCTCTGATACATTTGACGGTCTTTGGCTTCCAATAGCACTACATGACCAGGACTCAATCCTGGTGGGGTTATCCATCGTTCCTCCTCATCCGGAGTCTCCGACGACGACACCCTTGTAGTAAACCTGAACAAATTTCTGGGACTACAACGTTTTGCTCGTCCGCTTATTATGGGTGACTTCAACGCACCAAAAATAAACTGAGCATCAGTTCCTTGCCAGGACTGTGGAAGCGGATTATCGGCTTCCTTTCAAATACTGACGCGGTGGAAAACATGAACATAGCACGTCAGCTCCCCAACGCGGCATCGTACTGATAAGATTCCCTCTCTGCTCGACTTAGTCATCACTAACAGGAACCACCTGGTAGACAGAGTGATCATCAAGCCGCCACTTGGACACAGTGACCATTCTCTGCTAATCCTGAATTTTGTCTGACACTGGTCCCAACGACCAGCAAACATGTCCGCAGTTCAAAACTTGAGTCAAGCCTGAGAACCCACCCAGATTCACCCCTTCTTGACTCTGACTTCGTGGGCCAGAGCTGCCATGCGTTTCAAGACACTATTCAGGAAGCGAACGGCTTATTTTTACCACGCAGACTGTGCATTTTCTCCTTTCGACCACCCCTTCCGCGTAGGATACATCGTCTTCCCGATGACTATTCCCATTTATTCACGGAGCACAAGTGCACAGGAAACTCGGAAAACCTGAGTGCGTTCCGTATTGTTCAAAGCAGATGCAGACGGGGAATCCGTGGGTACATCAAACTCGCACAAGAGAAGATTCTCCTCAGATCCCGCGGGAACGACAACTTCCTATTCAACCATATGCGACGACTGAGAATGATCAAACCTTCGGATTTTTCTTCGGGATTCTCCGACGGGATGACTTCATCCGACATCCTGGTTTTGGCTTCTTCATTCAGGGAGTGCTACTGGGCAGTCTACAACGTTGCACCACCGAGCTAGCATCCTATCCTACTGATGCAGAGGTTCCGGCAACCACTCGGTACCGCTGAGTTTTCTGTGCGGGATGTTGAAGACCTTCAATCAAAGAGCAGTTCATACAGTGCAATGGGTCCTGACAAGATCCATACCAGAATACTCAAGGAAGCAGCTGTCACTCAGACAGTACTCTTTCATAATCTGTTTGAGGAGACACTCCAGAATAACATTCCTCCTACCATCTATAAGGAAGCGACGATCATATCCATATTTCTCCAGCTTTCTATCGGCCAATCGGCTTTACTAGCGTGCCGCGCAAGATGATGGAGTAAATACTAAGGCGCGCCATCTCCAGTCACTTCTTATCGAATCACCTTTTCCCCTCCAACCAGCATGACTTCACTTCTAATCGGTCGTACATAAAAATCACGCTTATTTTCAGGGATAGTCTGACAGAGGCCAAATACAATGACCTCATCTCAGAAGCTATTTTCTCTGATTTCATCAAAGCCCTTCATCCCGTCTCGCGTGACCCCCTTAAACGGAAAGTGGAAGTACATGATACTCATTGAGAGGTTTCTCGCTGGATTGCCTCTTCTCTTGGTAATAAAACTTGTGGAGTAGAAGTCAGACTAGGTCTTTCGTCCCTCTCTTCCATTTCTGTAGGAGTTCCCCAAGGTTCAGTACTGGGTCCTCTGTTATTCCTCATTCACATCAACGACCTTCTAATGACATTCACGGCAACGCCCTCTTATACGCCGACGACCAGAAAATCTGGAATACCTTTGATCCCAGTGGACTACAGATTGATCTTGACGCGATTAGGCATCGGTCAGACGGTTGAATTCTCCTACTAAATGATTGTAAGTATGCTCACATGTCACCCGGTGTACAGGCTGACAATTCCTTCATGATTCAATGTGCGTTTAGCGTAGTGGAAATCACGAAAATCGATCTGAATAAAGATATGGACATCTGGCTGTCATCTATTTTTTCCCTTGCGTGCCATCATGAGATGGCAGGAAAAAAAGGATTCGCGGCTCTTAATATGATTAAGCGCACTTTCCGCTGCATAGGCAAGAAAGCGTTTCAAACCCTTTACGGGGTTTATGTGAAATCCTACATGGAGCATGCTGATCAGGTCGTGTATACCGGACTGAACAAGGACATATTAGCTGTTGAGCGTGTCCGGCGCATGGCTAACAAGCTGGTAGTGGGCCTAAGAAGTGTCACGTACGAGTCTCTACCTAAAACTATTTTTCTATGCTCACTTGAATTCCAAGGACTCCGCAGTTATCTGATACTCATACACTTCCTTAGAGTAGGTCGTGTGGAGCAGTTCTCCACTATAGCGAATGGCGACGACCGGTAAGGCCATAACAGGAAGCTTTTCAAGCCTCGTCTTCGAACCTGCCTCAAGCAGCAGTTATTTTCCTACAAGGACAGCTTTTCCCCTGAGGTCCTAAGCAGCGCTTCTAGGGATCGTTTTAAAGCCTTAATTGCTACATACCTACTCAGAAATTCTCTATGTAAGTAATCTCACTCTGTTCTTATTAATCTCTCCAAACCCCAAGAGCCGCGTTACACCTTGTTTAAAATGAACACCTTTCAGACTAACAGAAAACTGCTGACATTGAACAAGAAAACCTACTGGATCCGGGATGCCTGTGCTTCTGCTTCGAACCCGTGTATCAGCCGCGGAAAATCACTTATTCAAGTTCACACCGGAGTAAAATAACCTGTTAATCCAATATGTGATTTTCCCAATGTTCAACGCCGGAGAATGTGATTTATCTTCATGACGGCCACTGAAAAGGCGCTCCTGAAAACGGGAGTTAATACGATGCTAACCGGAATGATGTGAAAGAAAAATAATCACGTGTGCGCGGGTAACTCGAAATTTGGCTTAAATTTCCCCGCTGTCATTGTCCACTCGTATTTTTTACTATCTCAGTGCCCAGTGCATCAAAAAATTATGTACGATCACTGCTATCCTTTGTCGAATAGCACAACTCATTGCGCATTGTGTTATTCGCGGTCGATAGTATCCGCACTACTTTTCAGTCTCCTTGCATCCCTGTCGACAATGACCCGTGTTAGATCTACCAGTGCTGGGACTCAACAGACACAGTCTGTAACAGCAAGCGTCTGTGGCCGGTGTGGATGTAAAATATTCGTACAAAACGGTATGCAGTGCCACTAGTGTCGGAAGTGTTATCACTTCAATTGCACTGGTATTAACGAACACCAATACAAACAGCTAGCTTCTTCATCTCTCATTTACATCTGTATGAGATGCAGCTTCAACGAAAGCCAAGCCAATGCTCCGTAACTGACTGGTCTTACATGCACCACATCAAGTGGGGTGATGCAGAAAATTTGCGACTGTAACTGCGGGGCTCTTCTTAGCTCCGTATCTCCTTCCATTTCTTCCATGGGGAGTAATATAAAGGAGTGCCAATGGACTCTGTCCGAAATGGAACTGGAACAACACTCTTTGGATGAGTATAAAGCCCTTGCTCTCCCTGGTGTTGCAATCACCAGGAAAGCAGTTGCCTTATCAACTGTACACATAGAGGAGGCAGCAGTAAAACTGAAGGAAAAGGCTCTCCGGGAAAGGAGAGTTGTTCTATGAGGCCGTTTCCCTACAACCTCTTCTCCAATCGAGCTAGCTAAAACAGTCCTAGCGACTTCCTCCTCGCTGGATGCCGCAAACCTGGTATTCACGGGTAGGCTGCGCACCAAGACAACCAAAAGGTCACTTGGGTTTTTGGTAACTTTGCCAGCCATACTCAGCCCCGAGGTAGTGGTGAGAAAAACATAGGCTCTGCAGTCCGCCAACGCCCATCTGAAAGGCGTATCTTTCGACCGCGCTCAGCAGGAGAGAGCGAGACGCGAACAGCGGACTAAGACTAAGACACAAACCACGGCAGACCAGAAGCTACAACTGAAGACTAAACTCGCAGTTTCTGCTCTCGAAGTAACCCCTCAGATGCCTCTGTCTGTGCCTGTTGTGGAAAGCTGAGGTGCCGTCTGCATGATCGTTCCAACGACCGACGCCCCAGGCACAGACACGACACCGCGCAAAACCGTCTTCAGTTACCCACCCCAAAACTCACCAAACTGCCAGCAGAAAACTCTTCCTCCCAATAATTCAGAAGAAAAGCAGCCTGCTAGGGCCGCCTCCAACAGCTCAAAATACAGCAATTTGGCCAACCCCCTATGTATATTTCCTTCAGCAGCCCCGTAGCACAATGCCCATTGCCGTCTTCCAAACCCCGCACCCAGCAAACAAAAGAGTCAAATTTTCCGTAGGTGAAAATTTCCAAACACCCTCAAGCAACGGAATTTGAAAGCGGCACAGAGGTCGCAAGCTGCGGCGCCAAGAATGCTGATCAAATACCCGGTAGGTTGCTGACCTACGCACAGGCGGTGATGTCCCGCCCAGAGTCTCGAAGGAGGGCCGTCAGAACAACTTAGAAGAACAGACCTAGTCCAGCCCCACCACCCTCTTCAATTCTAGGCCTTCTCTCCCAGGTTCTCCCTCGCACTATCCTTTGTATTTTCTCGCGAAATCCAGCGGGAACGTAGCTTTAAGATGCATGTATACGAACTGTTTGAGTCTTTTCATAAATTATCGGAGATCAGATAATTAACTCATGACACCCAATCCCACATGTTTGCATTCATGTAGACCTGGCTTACGGGTGATATCAGTGATAGTGAACTGAGTGTCCCGGGGTGTTCAGTTCAACGGGCTGACTCTGCCCGAGGGAGAATGGGGGGTTCTGCGATTTCTCTTCAGCAGTGTGTTCCGACACCCACGGTTATTGGTGGCTTCCAATCCTCTGATAAATGCGACGCTCTGTGGCTTTGACTACCACTGCGTGGCCAAGATTTACTCCTAGTGGGGTTTATTTATCGTCCTCCTTCATCAGACGTCTCCGACGACGACACCCTTCTGGTAAGCCTGGAAACGTTCCTAGGCCTACAACACTTTACTCATTTGCTTATCATGGGTGACTTTAATGCACCCAAGATAACCTGGGCATCAGCTTCTCACCAGGTCTGTAAAGCGGATTCTCGACTTCATTAGTAACGTTAATACGATGGAGTTTGTGGACACAGCACGTCAGCGCCCCGACGCGGCATCGTCTTGGTCAGATTCTCTCTCTGCTTGAATTAGTTTCACTAATGAGAGCCACCTGGTAGACAAAGTGATCATCAAGCCGCCACTTGGACACAGTGATCACTCTCTGTTAACCTTTGATCTTATCTGCTACTGGTTATAACAACCAGTAATAGGGTCCACAGTTTGAAACTTTAATCAGGCAGATTTTAACGGCCTGAGACCCTACCTTGTTTCCATTCTTCTTGACCTGAACTCTGTGGACCAGAACGACCGTAAGTTTTTAAGCGCAATTCAGAAAGCGGACGACTTATTTATACCGCGCGAACTGTGCATTTTCCCTTATCGGCCACCCTTTCCACGCAGAATACGTCGTCTTTCGATAACCGTTCCCAATTATTTGCAAAACATAAGCTTACAGGAAACTCAGAGAGCCTAAGCGCGTTCCACATTGTCCGAAACAGGTGCAGGCGGGAAATCCGCGAACACACATCAAACTCGTACAAGAGAGGATTCTCCTCAGAGCACGCGGGAACAAAAACTTATTTAAGTATATGCGACGACTAAGAAAGAACAAACCTTCAGCTCTTTCTCTACGGTTGCCCAACGGGGAGACTTCATCTGACTCCCTAGTTTTGGCCGAGTTATTCACGGGGTACTACCCGGCAGCCTACAACGTTCCTTGCTCTGAAACACTTGCGGTTTCACCCACACACCACATTTTCGGTGTAAACCCGAAGGAATGGAACGGGGAGATGTGCCAGTGGGGCCTTTGTATCTAGCTGGCCAGTGCTGGTTAGCCAGTTGGCTGTCCAATAAAGAAAAAAACCCTTACATATCAGAAAGTAATTGCAGTGAAACTGCAATAACGAGGTCTGAACTAAGAAGAAAGATTTGTGAAGTGTAATACAAGGAGCATTGTAGTATGGGAGTGCACTTTAGTGCATCCTAAAAGAGATCAGAAGGAAAAACATGATCCACACTTAACTACACAAAGCCAGGCAGACCATCCATCATACAGTACATCAACAAAGTTGAGGAAATGAATGTGCAGAAGATTACAGGTGCTCACACAGGTGTCTCACCTATATTTAAAACAGGCGATCGTCATTCTCCTGCTAGTTATCGACCGATCAGTCTTATCAGCATCCCATGCAAGATAATGGAGCGACTGTTAAAACGCACTATCTTCAAGCATTTCTTCTCAAATAACCTCTTCTCTTCGACCCAGCATGGCTTTCTTCCTGAGCGGTCATGCATAACTAATATGTTAATCTTCATGGATAGCCTAACAGAGGCCAAAGACAATGGTCATATCTCGGACGCTATCTTCTTCGACTTTGCCAAAGCCTTCGACCGTGTCCCACACGGTCCTCTGCTGCACAAACTAGAAGCCTATGGGATTCAAGGAGAAGTTCTCCGCTGGATAACCTCCTTTCTTGGTAACAGGACTTTCAGAGTAAAAACCGGTTCAGGCCTTTCGTCCCCATCCCCAGTCTCTGTGGGGGTCCCTCAAGGATCGGTACTTGGTCCATTGTTGTTTCTTATTTACATCAATGATCTCCCCGATTTGATCTCTAGCAACGCTCTCCTTTATGCCGACGACTTAAAAATCTGGAACGCCTGTGACCCCAGTGCATTGCAGATTGACCTTGATCGTATTAAGTGCTGGTCAGAGGATTGGAGTCTCCCTCTAAACGACAGTAAGTGTGCGCACATGTCACTCGGAGGAGACTCTGGGAACCTATTCGTGATACATGGTGCACAAAGTGTAGTAGGTATCACGAAAGTAGACCTCAAAAAAGACCTAGGGATCTGGCTATCGTCTGGGTTGTCCTTCTCTTATCATCACCAGCTGGCCGCAAAAAGGGGTCTCATGACTCTCGGGATGATCAAACGAACCTTCCCCCGGATTGACAAGCGCGCCTTTCACACGCTTTACAGAGTCTACATAAGACCATTGCTCGAGTATGCCAATCAAGTCGTCTACACCGGTTTGAAGAAGGACATACTCGCCATTGAACGTGTCCAGCGAGTGGCCACCAAAATGGTCACTGGCTTGCGGCATCTATCCTACGAGTCTCGCCTTGAAATTCTCGATCTTTATCCACTTGAGTTTCGTAGACTCCGCGGCGACTTAATTCTTACACATTTTCTCTTTAGCACAGGACTTGTGCAACAATTCTTCACCCTAGTAAGTGATAACAGTCGAAGAGGCCACGACAAGAAGCTCTATAAGCTTCGACCTCGGACCATCCTAAGACAACAGTTTTTCTCTTATAGGGTTATCACCTACTTGAACGACACACCACTAGAGATTGTCAGCTGCCCTTCTAAAGACCGTCTCAAAGTGTTATTGGATTCCCACCTACTCAATGAGCCGTTAACTTAATAATTTATCCTGTTTTGCTAGATTATTATTTTACTCTGTTGTTGGTAGTTTCTGTAACCCCCGAGAGCGGTGCTACACCCCGTTTTCAATGACTGCCTTTCAGGTCAACAGAAAACCGCCGGACATCGAAACGAACAAACTGACCGGATCCGGGTAGATTGGGCCCCCAGCCTCGAACCCGTGTTTAAATCGCTGAAATCGCTGAAATCAAGTTTCTAAAGGGGAGAGCGGATTAATTGTCAACACCCAGGTTATTGGCCGATGAAGTCATTAACAGCAGCGTGGTAGATATACTAATATGACCTATCTGACCTGAGCCTAACGTACTCGTTTTCTCTTTGTCGACGGTGTATTATGAGTACGTTGGTAACTTACTAATCCTAGACGGCCAGTGCATTCGTGACAACACACATCGCAACGGTATATAATCACCTCAGTGCGACCCACGGCAACGATCGTTCCCTTGCGTACCACTCGCTTTCGTTCTCGGCCACGCAGCAACTGCTCGTTCACACAGCCGCCAACAATGTCTCTATTGATGTGAATATGAGGTGGAAGTACGCAAGCAACACCTCTACCAGGAGAAGGGTGAAAAAAGTAAAACGTTTTATTTTTGTTGACGTTCAATCCAAACTTGGGTGCTGTCGATGAGAAGGCTGTCGCCAGACGTTGCACTGCTCGTCCGGTACTCGAACTCAACACCACCCTCTCCATTTTCCCGGTAGGCAACTGTTAACATGGCAGTGAAATATAAGCTAAATAGGGCTGGGACTTAGACACAACCCCGCTCCATACTAGTGACGATGTCAAAATCATCAGAGGTTGGTAAACACGATTGCACATTTGCCTTCATGCCCACGTGCAACAATCTGACGACATTAGCAAACTTACCTGGACATCCAAACTTACCAAGCACCGTCCGCAGAGCCTCGCGGCCCACGGAACCGAAGGTCTTGGTAAAGTCCACGATCAGGGCATACAGGGGCTGGTTCCGTTCCCGGCACTTCCCCAGAAGCTGCGGAGTAGCAAACACCGGGTTGACCGTACGTCGACTGGCCCGGAATATACATTGCTTCTCGGGAACATCGACCTCCAAAACGTTCGCATTCAATCGGTTCAGGGAGATTCTGGTAAGCACCTTGTCTGCGGGGCTCAGAAGACTGATACTCCGGTAGTTGTCGACACACTGCTTGCTACCTTTGCCTTCAAACAAGGGTATAGTAAGGACGTCTTTAGAGTCTTGCGGCGTCGCCTCGTTCTCCCAGATGGAGCAAACAAGCTGGAGTGGAGCGCTCTTCAACGCTGGTCCGCCGTTCCTCAGGATCTCACCCGACAGCCCATTCTCGCATGCAGCCTCCTTGTTTCACAACTGACCAATCCCTCTGTGCAACTCCAGCAAATCTGGGGCGAGAACAATTGAAGATTTGAGGTCCTGCTGTGGCAGGCTCTTCACAGTCACCCAATCAATGGTAGCAGGGCGGTTCAGTAAGCCACCAAAGACCTGCCCGAATAATGGCAAAAGCTTTTGTGTATTGTATCTATTGGAGCTGCTGGGCCGTCCATCGGACTTGAGAGTAACATGAATAAGAGCCCCTGTGTATACTCAGAGGGTCGTTGTATGAACAACTGTTGCATGAGTTTCTGGTAATCGGGGTTTACCCACCGCCTGCTATATGTCTCAAAAGCAAACCAATGATTTCTTGTCGCCCAACATCGCCCAGCAAAGCAGCAGTTCGAGTCGCATTTTCTCAGCCAGCTGTTTGTTGTTTGTTCGGCAGACTCATAATAATCGGTTACTGAGCCTAATAAGGCATCGCCAACAGCGTTTGGCCTGCAACAGGGAATGCGTGCGGCAGGCTGAAAAACTTTTCCTAATAATGCGTTGTGCCACAGTTGCCAAATTTTATTTTCAACACAAGCCACAACTCTGGATCACGATGCTCGAAAGTGATGAGTGCTGACGTGGTTATTGATAAGGAGGACGGGAATCCCGATCTAACTTCTTTAATGCCCATGCCGATTGAGTAAACTTAATCGAGATATAATGCAGAAGGTACATTGCGCGCAGTTGAAACCTAACATAGTGCAGAATTAATGGCCCACCGAACTCGAACGCGTAACCTAATATACGAATTCACTGGGCTCACGAGAATGCAGGACCGAACGAGCTGGGAAAGCTTAATGAAAGTGGAATAATAAACAAACATGAGGTCTACTGCCGATACGTGAAGTCGACGTGTGAGCGGGTGAGTAATACGACGAAATGATAGTACAGCAGAACAAAGAACGAGCACGCAGTAAGTTGTACGTTCCAGTGCACGCGGTATCTGTCGGTATCTCAACCCGTTTAGACAAACGTTTAAGCACGAATAGTAGCTTGAAACGAAACGAGTGTAAGTGACAATCAGAAATCTAACAAAGATAAGGATAAGTGAATAAGGTCGCCACAGTGGGTATACTTCTCAGCCTTAATTACTAATAGTTTATAGCGTCGTCTCTGAAATGCGATCTAGCGCTGGTCCTTACAAGACTCAAGTTTGAATAGCGCGGTGGAGTGTTTGAACAAATCTTACATTTACAGCCGTGTTTGGAGCTACACGTAGTTGTCTCTAGTGTAATCTAGGCACAGAGACAACTAAAGAAGTTAAAGAAACATTTGGTCGACCACAGCAACCAAACTACGTATGTTGATAGCATGCAGTTTGCCGCCATCTGTAGCGCCAAACAAACTCTATTCCGTCCGCTTACAGTTTCCCAAACACGCTGGTTGTCAGTGTGCGTGCACCGGGCCGAGGAAGGTAGTCAAATAGAGTCCGGGGCCAGCGGTCAGCGAATGTGAGAACACTTCTGATCCGCGCTTCTTTTCCGTACTGTGGGACTCTGTTTATATGGACAGGAACATTTGAAGTGAAGCTGCGTTGTGCCAGTACACGTTTCTTGTTTACCTGTGGCTTTCCTGTCCTAAGAGTCAGGCTTTATTGCGCATCTATCGCGAACGGTCGACATTACGTATGCCTCCAATTTTGACTGGCGCATCGGAGTGTTACAGTGAAACCGTCGAGTAGGTTGAACATTACATAAGGAGGTGCAGACGGGACGATCTAGAGGAGCAGAATAACAGATGAGACAGAAAGTGGCAACATATGCTACGTATAATTACTTGCACGACTGAGGACAGTAACATTGAAATCCCAACAGGCCTCGTATAGCAGGTACACACAGAAGCATGCATATAAAACAGACCAGCTGAATAACAAGCTTGCGGACAGGTTCCTCAAGGAAGCCATTTGAAAACGGTGCATTACAAGCTGTTCTCCGGACTGAAGTATCTGCATGAACGCTGCCAAGTTGTTCACTTTGTTCTACGGGCAC
Organism: Paragonimus westermani; assembly: GCA_008508345.1. Classification (NCBI taxonomy): domain Eukaryota; kingdom Metazoa; phylum Platyhelminthes; class Trematoda; order Plagiorchiida; family Troglotrematidae; genus Paragonimus; species Paragonimus westermani. Next base: position 77,121 of record QNGE01001244.1, on the reverse strand, counting down.
ATCGTCTGTTCATTTCTTGAGGACTTTCAGGTTCGGGGTGAGAGATTCAGTCAGTGATTCAGTCGGTACCGTATTGACTCTAGTTCTTATGAGCAACTCCTTTGTGACCGTTTCGAAGATAGGTCATCCCCCCTGTCGCTGAATACTGGAAAAGACGTTTACTGAATAACCAGATTACGCTCAACTCGATTTGAACTTGAAGCGTTATTGAACAATGTAATGGTCGACGACCAAGCTGACTGATTTCATTTTTTCCACATTTTGTTGTTTTCATTACATTACAATAATATTGGTATGTTTCTCGACGCATTTGTTAGAAACACGCTCAGGAGAGCGTGATTAATGCACGAATTCTAAAGCCATATACACATTTGAACACCACAACTGTAAATTGTACAGTGAGTCGGCTATGTGGGTAGAGCAACAAAAAAGACATTATATGACAGAAAAATTCCACTTTGGGAAGAAAAATTTGAGATACATGCCTCCTAGACGATAGTACTTGGGATCTACCAAATTCGATAAATTGGTTGAGTTGTCACATCAATTGGGACTCCACAAGGTGACCGCTGGCCTGATTCTCAAGATCGTGCCAAAATAGAGGTGATTCAAGGATGGAGGGAATGAACTGTCAAAATATTTCATCATTATTCCACATAGTTAGTCTCGGTAAGATGAGCAGAAGAGTTCGTACTGATGGGGGAATGGAACGCATATACTTTTGCGAGTGAACGGATAGACCTCTCGACCGGACGTCATTCTTCGCTCAAATCCCAAAACATTTTGAGGATCTTGCGGTATGCTCAACTATTGCGGGATTCTGATTGTCCTAGCCGGGTGAAGAGTTCTCTCACTTAAGACATGTTAGTAAACTTGAGAATGGAAAGCGAAATCACGCGATAAACGGGATAAAGTAAAACTGACTATGTGTTAATAGCACTGTGTCAAGTGATGAAATATATACCATATGCGAACAGCCGTTATCAAATAACGCGAAAAGAGATCGGATGTATGCTTTCCATAGTATACGATTACTGTCTACTTTGGATTTCCATTATCTCTGTAAGGCCGGTATATAAAATGAGAAACATTTTCGACAATACAGGAAGGTTACCAGGTGAAAGTCTATCAGGGGGAAGAAAGGGAGTTGCAGCTCCGGAGTAAATCGCGAAATACCATAACAACAAGTTGGCAGTTCACTAACCACGGCAAAAACGCCTGAAGTCCTTATCAAAAATGTCACAAATATTGTTCGTCAGAGTAAATGTGGTCGCTCCACCTTTCCTTACTTAACGTGCGAGATTACGTTCATTTTCGTACTCTCATAAACATCTGTTGTACAGGGAATTTTTCTGTGACGGATGGACACACAAAAATGCGAATAAGTCTTGCGCTTAAGTCTGCCCAATCATTCGCAGCATTTCAAAACTTCCCTCACTCCCTCACCAAAGCCAACGTATTCTAACATTCTTCTGACGCTATTCATATCATGTAGTGGCGAAACACCCTGAAGATGCACTTGGACGCTGTAACAGGCAAGCCGGACGTTCTGGCTTCGTGTACCCGATGCACTCGTAAACCCACTTTGTGCAACGTGGAGGCACCGAAGGACAGCGTTCCTCAGAAGTACGGGGTTCCAACGATAGTCCTGTAAAAGGAGATAACAGAAACAAACGTGAGCCAAAGGCCCAGTAAGACATGCACACGACTTACACGAACGAAAACAAAAATGGCGTCAACAGCACGCTGCGTTGCAACGCCCTCCTCGGAGTGACTCTGAATTGTTTGAAACAACGCTGTGGAATGTAAATTGATATAACATCACATTTTTTGGACTGAATCTTTGTGGCGGACGAACGACTTATTTTCCTGCCGTGAGCGTCGAAGTTTCATAACCTACAGTCTTTTTTCATCTGCACCTTCTTTGGTAGCAGATTTCACGCCTGTAGTATTGTTGCTGTGTACCGCTTGTGCTTATCTGCTATTATCGCGCACAACCCAGCGTGCTTCTTACATATACGTTGAGAACTATACAGTATTATTATGGAGTGAATGCAGCGTGTCCATGTGGTTGGACAATAATGGTAATAATACTGGTGTATTTCTGAAAGCGCTCAGGTAAGCATGATCAATGTACACCGTGTCCGGTTGGCGGCATACGATTCGGATTAGCCTGTCACAGTGACCGAAGCCAAAGGACGCCTGCGCTTAGCCATCACTGCAATTGACTTGCGCTGCACCAATTGCAGTTCCACCAACACACCACATATCCAGTTTAAACCCGAAGGAATAAGACCGGGAGGTGTGCCAGTGGGGCCTTTGTGTCCAGCCGGCCAATGCTGGTTGGCCACTTGATTTGCTAATAAGGAAAGGAAACTCTTATCTCTCGGAAACTAAACAGAGATGCTGCGATGACGAGATCTACACTGAGAAGAAAGATGTTTGAAGTGTAATACAAGAAGCGTTGCAGTATAGGAGTGCAGGTTAGTGCATCCCAGAGAACAAAAGAATGAAAAGCAAAGTTCTCATTGGACTATGAAAAGCCAGGCAGACCATTCATCATACAATGCACCAACAAAGCCCGAGAAAGGAAAGGGTAGAAGACCACAGACACTCAGGTTTCTGAAAGGAAGAGCGGATTAATTGTCGATGACCACGATGTTGGCCGATGCAGTCATTAACAGAGGTAGAATAAGTATACCGATATGACCTACCTGAGCTCAGCGTACTCGCCGCCTTTTCGCCGACGGGGTACTATGAGTACGTTGGTGACCTACTAGCCCCAAAAGGCCAGCGCATTCGCGGCCGCACACATCGCAACGTCATATAGTCACGTCACCGCGACCTATGACACCGATGGTTCCTTTGCGTACCGCACGCTTCCGCTCGCGACCACGCAATAGTTGCTCGTTGAAC